>VYZT01004142.1:0-30325 GCA_013400735.1 Pomatostomus ruficeps | reverse complement strand
TCAACCACTTCTCCACCCAACCTGCAGCTGTGTCTGGTATTGCCACAACCCAGGTACAGGACCTTGCACTTGGTCTTGAACTTCATGGGGTTTGCACAGCCCCACCTCTCCAGCCTCTCCAGGTCCATCTGGATGGCATCCCTTCCCTCCAATGTGTTGACTGCCCCACTCAGCTTGGTGTTGTTGAGGGTGCCCTTGATGCCACTGTCCGTGTCACTGACAAAGGTGTTGAACAGTATCAGCCCCAGTACTGATTCCTGAGGGACACCACTCATCCCTAGTTTTCATGTGGACAAGGAGCTGTTGACCACAGTTCTTTGCCTGTGGCCATCCAGCCAGTTC
Source organism: Pomatostomus ruficeps (assembly GCA_013400735.1). Taxonomy (NCBI): domain Eukaryota; kingdom Metazoa; phylum Chordata; class Aves; order Passeriformes; family Timaliidae; genus Pomatostomus; species Pomatostomus ruficeps. The sequence goes on along the minus strand of VYZT01004142.1, from coordinate 29,983 downwards.
TTTATCCACCAAGCAATCCATCAATCAAATCTATGTCTATCCAATTTGGAGACAAGGATATCATGTGGAACAGTGTCTAATGCTTTGTCTAAGTCCAGGCAGATGATAGCAGTTCCTTCACCACATTCATCAATGCTGCAGCCCCATCAGAGAAGATCATCAAATTTGACAGGCATTGTTTGCCCCTGGTAAAGCCATGTTGGCTGTTACCAATCACGTCTTTGTTTTCCATGGTTTTTTTTGTTTTAGCAGTTTTCAGGAGAATCTGTTCCATGATCTTGCCTGACACAGAGATGAGACCTTCACTTTCCCATTTATAAAAATGGGGGCTATATTTCTCTTTTTCTAGATGTTGGGAACTTTACCTGAGTGCCACAAGTTTTCAAAAATGATGGATGGTGGCTTAGCAACTTATCTGCCAGCTCCCTCAGAACCCATTGGTGAATCTCATTGGGTCCCATGTGCTTGTGCACATTCAGGCTCCTTAGATGTTATCAAACCTGATTCTCTCCGACATTGTGCTTAGGGTCCTCATACTCCCATTTGCCTTCCCCAGCTTGGGCCCCTTGGCTGGAACACTTGCCACTGAACACTGAGATACAGAAGTCATTGAAAACCTCAACCTTCTCTGGGTCCAGTGTGCAACCAAGTTACTGTTAGTGGCATATTAAGCCTTTCCCTTCAAAGATGGTAATTTTCCACATGTGTTTCTGTAGCCATGACCACAGTCTGTAGACTAGCTTGTTTCTTACCTTCTTCATCAGTGAGAGTTGCTGATCCAGAACTGGCTTCATCAGCTGATGTGCTTTAATTTTTGTCTGCCTGGTCCTTTTGTCCTCGAAGTTATTTTGCTCTGGGTAGGAAATGCTGAAAGGAATAATCTGGTCTGAGTTCTGCAGCACATCAGACTAGAGGAGTATGGTTTGACTCTGACTTAGAAGTGATTCCATTTTTGTCTCTTTATAAATATGCAAGCTTATTACCAACAGTTATTCCACCCTTATCCAGACTGCATTCTTTCCTCTGATACAGACTGCCTCTTTTCCAAAGATTTTTTTTTTGTTAAGGAGCACTGTTTTGATCACAAAATCAATATTGACTTAAGGAAGAGGGAGTAGGAATATAAGGCAGAGGAATGAGCATCCAGCCAATATGTCAGGGAAAAACATCTATTTTAAATGTATGTGCCTTGATAGTGTCTATATCAAGATTTTAACTCAAAGCCCTTTCAAATGTTGTCTGTGTTCCCTCTTTCTTCCAGCCAAAAATCTCCCAAAACCTTGTTAGCCTTTTCATCATCACACAGTCCCTATGTCGTGTCCCATGAGCTCCCACTGCACTCCCAGAAGGAGAAGGAAGAGGAGGAGGAAGAGTTCCTGCCTCACCCGCTGTTCCCTGACAGCATTGATGTGCTCATGAAAGTAGACAGGAAGTACAAAAAGAAGAAGAAAAAGCAGCAGAAGAAGCAAAGACTACGACAATTTAACGACCTCTGGGTCCGCCTTGAGGAAAGGTAGCTAATGGCTGGGGAGGGGGAGGACGGCTTGTCATGCAAGCTGGACCTGAATTTAGACTGTTTAATCCAGACCCTCAGGCTTCTGCAGGAGTAGATATATCCTGTGGACAGGATCTGACCTTCTCCACTGCTGTGGTTCTTTCTGAAATATTTGCGCAAGGCTTCTTGTGCTTTTAGTGGCAAAAAAGCTTTCTGGTTTGTTTTTTTTGTTTTCCTTTACATGGTTAGATTTGTGGAAAATTAGGTATAAAACCAGTGGAAGCCTTATCTAGATCATTCTGCATTTGGGCTTGAGCGATTGTGAGCATATGGCAGTCCTCTCTGTCATGGAAGGCTGGGTCCAGTGGTAGATGGTACAGATCAAAGCCTTTGACCATTATCCAAGAGCTGCTGCATATGAGGAAACTATCATGCCTGGCATATGTTCTCCTTGCACTTGGGCAATATTCATGCAGTATTTCCAGTCTCTGTATTCTTCCAGTCTGAGAAAGAATGACAGCCTAATGGATGAGAGAGTTTATATAAAAAAATTAGTGTGTTGTGGGGCAGAGGTTCACACATACCCCTTACTTTTCATCCAGAGAAGCTTACTTACTTACAAGAACTACAGCAGCCAAAAAAAAAGTCAGTTTCTCTCTCAGTACCTATACTTAGGCCAGTGGCTGAATGTATACCTTAATGTTTCCCTACCTCCTGTCAGATAATACACATGCCTGAATATGCTTTCTTTTGTACTTTGCATGTCTGATTATATCTCTGCCATACTCAGGTTGAAGGCATTAAATTTTTTTGATACCATAAACAACCAGACAGGTTGGGGTGATGGAGAAAAGTCTGACAGTTCTTGAAATGAAGCCTGTACATTATTTGGGGTTTTTTTCCCCTCTGAAGAATATTTCTTCCTGTTCCCCAAGTTGCTTAGTGTAGCAGGGTTCCCCTGTGCCTTTCCTATGACATCCCTGGATCCTAATTGTACCACTGCTATATGGCTCAGGCTGGCTGCAGGTGAGTGCTGCAGCTGTTGTTCTGTTTAGGGCATTCAGCCATAGTCAGATTGTTTAGACTAGACTCCCTTCTCTGCTCCTTCCTTCAACCTTAGTATAAGTATTTGAGAGACAAAGGGAGACAAATGCTCATGTAACATGTGCACTGACAGACCTACACACAGTGCAAGATTCACCAATATAACAAATTTTATATTGATCACACTTGATTTTGTCTCTTTGTGTACCATTTACTTTCTATTAATGTAGTTGATACTAGCTGATTGTGAGTGGATTTTTGGAGTTTCTGTTGATAATCTGTTTAGTTGAAATGCTAGGGAATGTCTGTCTTAATCTCCGGCCCTGCCTCCACAGTGCTATGTTCAGTGTTTCACACGCAGTTGTTCCCACAAAGCTCAGGGAAGTCAACGGACAGTGACTGTAAGATATCTGTGCACTTGCAGCATCAAGCCTTCAGAAGAAGAGGGAAGATGGGAAGATGTGCTGCTGTGACTAAAATGAAGGCACATTAGGACTGCATGCTAAATTTCAAGTACTGCCAGGCAGTAGTGAGGCAAAATCAAAGCAAATGATGGCAGATAGGAAACTGCTGCATATATATGAGAGCAGCAAATGCTGCTTTCCTTTTCTTCTTTTTATGTTTCCTTTATTCCCCTACTGTTTAAATCATCCTTTTTGCTAGAAACTTACCCCTATGCTAGGTGAGAAAAGCTTTGTAGGGGCGAGTCCTTAGTGGCAGAGAAGAGCTTAAACGACCGGAGATGAAGATACCGCATGGCAGTGCCCGGAAAGACAGACGATGCCTGGGAGGTTGCTGCGCCCTTACTGCCGAGGGAAGGCATTTGTGCCTCAGGCACAAGCCCCGCCCGTGCACTGGGCTCTGTGAAGCCCGGGTTGTCTGCCTGCCTTCTGCCACAGCTCCCCTGCCGCTGGTGGGCTGGGCTCACAACCTCACCTCACGGCGCGCTGCTTCCCAAGGAAATCCAAGATCTCCGGGCTTAAGCACGCAGAGGTCTATGCAGGGCATGTCTGGCTGGGAGTCTCAACCCTTGCTCCAGCCATTCCTCAGAGTGTGCAGACAGAGGTAAAGCTGCCATGTCTCTTACAGATGGGCCATTCACAGCTTTCAGGTTTACAGTTGAGCTCGATGACCTTAAAGGTCTTTTCCAACGTAAATAATTCTATGATTCCTCCTGTGAGCCTGCAAATGTGAAAGGTGCAGCTCAAGTGATTTAGTAGTGTTGTAGTGGGCTTGTCAGAATGGCCTTGGTTTGTGCCCCTATATGCATCCACTGCCAGCTGTATTTCCTTGATGTGCTGCCAGCTGGCCTCTCTCTGGCTATTGTTCAGATCTTCTGGGGAGCCCTTTGGGTAAGGAAGAGTAAAGTGGTTTTAAAAGGGATATTAACTGCCTTCAGTTTCCCAAAGCATTTTTGCTTAGTGAGCTGAAATAAGACAAGAATGGTGCACAGCAGCTGGGGATTGGGTGCAGAAGAAATTACCCAGTTTTTGTGTTTGCCAGATGGACTTGCTTTTAGTTTTGTCCAGATTTGTCTTCAGGTTCTACACAGCCCCATGCAGTCCTGGGAGGTATGTCCATCTTACAGCTGTGGTGTCAAGCACTGTTTTCAGTCCATTGCCAAAGAGAGCAACAACCTGTGTAGTATCTGACCCTTCTGATTCTTGGCCTGCTGTGGAGTGTGATCTCCCGCGGTTCAGGTCAGTTGGCATTAGCAGCCTGGGGCATACAAATTTCTCTCCTCTGTCGTGTATTGCCATAATGGGAGCTCAGCTCAGGTTTGCTCTTATTCAGTTCTTGTTCATCACTGTGTCAGAGCACTTTCTACCACTGGGAGATACTCTGGAATGTGGTGATCTAGGATGCATTTCTGGAAGCCATTCTGCTTAAAGTACATAATGTAAACTTTTTGTAATTCCTCACCTGTGGAAGATCTCATACAGTATAGAAACCAGGTGGGTCTGCACTAAGATGCATGAAGCATGGCTGAGGAAGATGTATTCAGGAAACAGGTGCCTCCTCCAGCTGTTCTCAGCAAGTGCCCCTGCAGTGGCACTCCTCTGCAACAATCCTTGTTTTATTCTTATATATTTTCTGTTTAGCTGACAGGGGCTAGGCATAGGGTCATCTTACCCACCTGACTGACTGTGTGGGAGCAATGATGAGGCTGGGTAGACTTGAGACAGGGCAGGTATTTTGGGGCTGTCATCACCCTCCTCAGTGTCTTTGCTGTTCCCCCTCAAGTCTACTTCACAGTTTGGCTGGGTAGCACCCTCATCCTTGTGGGTTGTTGTGTTAGCTGCCCACACATGTGAGGAAGGGTGAAGACAGCACTCTGCCACTTAGGAGGCACAGACTTTTGGTCGGCGTGTAATTTATACAAGAGACCCTTCACATGGACCCAGACAACTGACAGTGGAGCACAGAGGCTGACCACCTCCTGTGGCTGTTGGGCAGTTGTGAGCTAGGTCAGGACTGATGTTCTCCTCTTGTCTTGCAGTGGTACTGACCCTCCTCCTCGGATCCGCATCATCAATGGCTACATCACGGTCGAGCCCCAGCCCCGGGGCCACGGACGGTCCAGCCATGCTCATGCAGACACCAGCAGTGCTCACCAGCTTTCCCCTTCTCTTTTCCTCCTACTACTGACTTTGACTTTGCGTAAGATAATGCTGCATTGAAACACAGGGGGACCCAAGCTGCAGGACTCTTGCCTTAAAAAATCAAGAAAATAAACTTATGCAGAAAAAGGAATAGAAGACTGTGAGTGGGACACCTATTCTTAGCGTGTTCTTGAACTGCATCCTTTTCCTGAGTCTGGATCATTAACACTGTTAACTGGTTTGACCTGCCCAATACAGGAGAAGATATTTTAATGAAAGTGTTATTTATCCTTCTCTTGCAGAAGAATAATTTCACGTTATCCCATAATGCTTTGGGGAGATTATAATGCTGCAATAACATAGCTGTTGTTCAGTTGCTTGAGCCCAACTAAAGTGCATCTTTTACACCTTCAGTGCCTTGTAAGAAGATTTACACACCACTGACTTGTTTATTAGAGCAGAATATTTTGATCATATGAGCACAGCTGGGAAAGAGAGGTTCGTATTTTATGTCTCCACTGGTAATGCTTTTAATTATTGCTTGTTAGGGCTCCAGATTACATATAAAGGTTCATGACAACACCTACTATAGAATAAACAGTGAAGACTTCTGAACACAATGTTTCTGCTGTCTGTTTGGTGCTATTTAAGATGGGTACTCCTGAACCTCCAATGGCCAGACAACTCTCATAAGTGCAAACTAATGTACATTTAAGAAAGAAAACTATTCAGGAGGAACTTCACAAATCATACTGCTGGAGTCTTCCAAAATAAGTTCTCAAGAGGTGCTTTGCACAACGAGACTTAATTCTAGGAAATCCTTTCAAATTTTCTACTGAGTTCATTGCTCAGACATTCCAAATGGTTTCAAGTTGTTTGCTGTCTGCATGAAGCAGATGTGTTGTTGACTCTTGAATGTAAGAAAATTGGAGGTAGTGACGAATTTTCTGTATTTGTACAAGATACCCGCTTGTGATCACACTATCTCAATTTGTGAGCAGTATCCCTCTCTCCCTCTTAGGGGGGTTTCATTGCCTGGGAAGGTCTCATAAGTTTCATTCCATGAGTAAACTTGGAGCCAATGTGTTGAAGTTGAATTTAGTAACTTGGAAACATAGCAGTCAGCCATTCCAATGAGACAACAAACCTTCAGGTTTCCCTTCCTATGCCTTTACACATAGTTCACTGCTTTTTCCATTGCCTGTAAAAAGTAATTCCTTTGCATAGCCTTCTATGGCACATTGGAGGAGGAACAAAAAAATTCCAGCTTTCCTAACAGGCTTTTCATCTCTTGATCTCAAATTTCAGTCCACCTTCCAGAAGGACTGAACCCGAACACAGCCTCTGTTTGCTGAGGAAATCAGAGAAAAGAGAGGCTAAGTGTCACAGTTAGCAGCAGCATTGTGAGGAATGAAGTATATCTGGGCTGGAGTAGAAGACAGCACCATCTCATTTTATATGCCTTCTTATACAGAATATTGCAAGACCTCGGGTACCTGAATGCATTCTGGCTTCCTTGGCTTTCACAGCAGCCAGGCTGTTGATGTGTTCTCCCCTTTCTCGCTCTCTGGTTGATCTTTCACTGGTCATAGACCTGGTGGGTCTGGAGCTTGCTTTCCTTGACGTGAAAGTGACCTGAAGGAAGCAGAGTGTATGATGTATAGGTTACTTACAAAAATGCACCTGGGCACATAAAATGGTTTAGCTTGGCTTAGCTTGGCTTGGACCTTAAACTTCATCTCATTCCAACCCTGTTGCTGTGCGTCTTGGGACATCTTCCGCTGGACAGGTTGCTCAAAGCTCCATCCTTGAACACTTCCAGGGATAGGCCATCTACAGTTTCTCTGAACAGCCTGTTCTAGTGTCTCATCATCCTCACGTACATTAGGTTAGCTTCTCCTCCCACTGTCCTCTGTCCTTAAGAATTGCATGACGAAGTATGGCACAGGTGCAAAGAGCGCTGCAAGCACCGGGAGAAAGTGGTTGAAACAGAGTTTTCATTCCTTTTCTCCATTACATGGCTGCTGTGTAAAACAGCCCTAGGCTGCCTTTTCCCTTTATTTTCTCTTCTATGGCTGCTGCTGACCTTCATCTCTGTTCAGGTAACTGGGTTGAGTGAAACAGCCATCAGTGTTTTTCTTAGGTTGGCATGAGGAGAGAGGGGTTATAAAATGCTCTGAAATAACAGAGACCTGAAGTAGCACTATAGATAATTCAGTTCTGGTGGTGTAACTAATTTTGTAGCCTGTTTCCAAGTGCCTTACTGTCAGAGAAATAGAAATGTACTTAAATTGTGATGGATTGTGTGCCTACAGAGGCTGCATCCTGGGAGTCTTTCTGGCTGATAATTGAATAAAGATATTTTTGAGGGTCTCACAGACTTGGGTTGATACCTGTGAACTAAATTAATGGTTCCAAGCCCTCACTTTTCCTTTCAGACCAGTCATTGCCAATTGTCCTCTCTGTTCCCCCCACCCAGTAGCAGCTGGGTAGTACCAGAAGGAGGTCAGGGGACCAGCTTTCTACACGTGGACACGTGGAGAAACTGCTTCTGGAGTCCCAAGAAAAAATGGAACAGAGCTACTGCCTTTTTGCTCAAAGGTAGATGTTGGGGTTGTCCGCATTGATAATAAAGGCCTGAGTGCCCCGGGACATTACACTGAGGGAAAGGAGCTTTGGTGAAGGAGGAGAGAACTTCCCCCTGGAGATGGAAACTACAGTGGTCTAGTCCAAAGCTCCTGAAGCCTGGCCCCTTATCCCTCATTGGTTGCCTTAATGTCAGTCATTCTCGGGACATTCCCCAGGTTCTAGAAAGTTCTAAGTTACTCGGATGTTGATTGGTTGTTCCCCCTTGACTCCTCCCCTGTTCCTCTGTTATTGGCGCTGTTACCCTGGACCCTCCCTAACTCCTCCCCTGGACCCTCTTCTGATTGGTCTATTGTTTTCCTTATAACTCCGTGTCAGGGGTTGCTTGAGGCTCTTCGCTTGTGAGCCGCTGTTGTGCTAAATAAGTTGGAGGACTTGCTCACGCCTAGAGTCCCTCCTGTTCTTTGGGATTCCTGCGCCTGTCGCCTTCTACATGCTAGCCAAACCCAGCTCCCACCGGTTGGGCCATACTTGAGCCCTCCTGGTGTCACCACCCCCACAGCAAAGGCGGTCTGGGACACTGGGGTCGCACTGGCTTCGGGCAGCCTCGATATCCGGGTAAGCTCACCGAGAAAGCCAGGAAGCGACAGGTAGCTCTGATATTAAAATGTTGGGTAAGACCTGTTTTCATCTCTCTGCTAGAGGGGATTTGGAACCAGAGCTCCTCCTGGTGGCCTCTTAACCCCCTCTGAAAAGTTGATTGGTGAGGCATCCTCTCTGTGGAGGTGGCCTTTTCTGAAGATGCAGTAGTAATCAGATGTTTTGATTATGTTAGGTTAGCAGTAGAATAAAATAAGCTGCTGTCTTTTCAAGTTGCGTTGTGATACTGCATAGCTGCATGTAGTCACACATTATATTATTGTGATTGTCCATCTGTCTTTTTACGTCATTCCAGGAAGTGTATTTCATACATCTGATTTTAACGTAGTGGAATGTTCTAAGTATATAAGCTCACTTGGCCCATCCCAGAGCTTGGTAGCAGGCAAGGCAGTTCTCTCATACCTTCCAGTGGTGGGTTTGGACCTCAGTTCCACCTGGGAAGGGACATGTGCTGGACTGTTGCAGCAAACTGGGTAAATATTTGCCAATATAGCTTCACAGATATAAATTCACACCTAACTGGATAAGCAGGACAAAGGCCATTAAAAGCACTGAAGCAGAAATGCTACAAGAATGTTGAATATCAGAATCTTGGAATGGAAGGCAGAAAGTTGTGTAACACAAGTACAGCAACCTTCTGTCTTGGTCACTTAATGTTTCCAAGCACTTTGCTGCTGTGCAAACACCCCAGCCATGCTGGGGAACATCATCACAATGTAGACATCCTGTACCTAGGCTCCTGTGAGACATGTACATACACAGGCTGCTCTCCACACAATATGAGTGACAGCTGCTTAAATGGCACACAGTGCTACCTGGGTTTTTTGCAGTGTTGTTGGCTTGCTCTGCTACCTGTGGAATTAGAATACAGTCACGAAAATAGTGCTTTGCAAAGGAACTTGTTTTCTAGAATGTGACTTGGGACCAGTGTCACTCTGGTAAGGTTTGTTCATATTAACAGCGATACAAGAAAATACGGAGTCTTTGCAACAGAAATTGCCAAACGTTGCCTAGGATCCATTCATAATTTGCCAAAGGATCATGGGCTGACAGAAGAGCCTCTTCAAGTTTGCTCAAGCTTTTTCAAGCTGGATGCTTAAATTGTCTGGATGTGTGGAAGCTTACTCAAAATAAAAGTACTGCACTCAGCAGAATTCACCACACTGTTTGTTTATTGATTATTATGGGTATAGTTGTCCATTATATTCCTGGGAGGTAAAGCTGTGATGTTGGAGTTGTCTTCCATGGTAAGACTCAGATTTGAGAAAAATCAGTTGTGTTGAGAATTCTGAAAACATCACCTTTTTTTCTGAACTCAAGAACTGAAAGATATACAGGAAATTAAGCAAGGAGAGCAGTTTGCAGAAGAGCTGGCAAATACTGTTTCAACAGTTCATCACCTAGTCAGCAGGAATGAAAACTGCTAATCCATGAAGTGTTTAAGTGTACCACTGTGAATGAACACACAATAATTTGCCCAGGAATTACTATGTCAGTGATGAAATACAGTACAGAGATTGATTCACAGCCTGAAAATCATCAAAAAAACCCTTTTGAAGATTTCACAGGCAGCTGCTAAAAAGAAGCTGAATATTCTTCAAATACCCAGTGCTTTACTGAATTTATCTTTTCAGTCTAGTCTGTTTTCTCTAGTTTAAGCTCTACATGGAATTTCTTGCATCTGAATTTCATTAGAACTCAATTTTGTTTTAAAATTACTTCACGTTTGCAATTTGGCAACTGCAGTTCTTGAGGCATTACTTCTGATTTTTTTTTTTAATGTAGAGTAGGTGTGGTGTACAGCTGTCTGTTCTTTGTGTGGAAAAATGTAATGCATTAGAAGTCGCTGTAGCACCTCTGATTTGCTGCACATAATCTGCCAGACCTCTCTGGGTGATCTGTTACTGCATGACCCCTTGTAGCTGACAGACCTAGGGTTCAATCCCAACTGACTGGTGGACTAGCAAAAAAGGATGAAAGAGGTTTCAGTGAATTTTATATCCTCTGATATGATGAGACCAGCCTTCAAACTGGGATATCAAGAGGTGAGTTAAAATTTAGGCTTGAAGTGCATGGACACATGTTAAGCAGTTTTATAAATGGCCACCACCTCTCGCGGCTCCAGATCTTGGGGATTCCTGCTGCCTGGCAGCTGGAGCCTGGTCTGTGAACCCAGAAGTCTGTCCAGAGGCTTGCACTGCAGACTGATGAATGTTGCTGCTGCTTTCCCAGTTGCAGAATCACCTGATATCACAGCTGAGCATGTATCCCACAGACGGACATAGTTCACAAGCCTCCTACTTGCCATTTCATCCAGTTAACAGATCAGAACTCACAGCTGATCTCACAGGTCCTACACAATCACAGACCCCCTCAGTTAACAGCTTTGCTCCTACTTGGTACCTCTGCTCAGACCCAGCACGTTCTGCTTGCTGACAGGTACAGCCTGAGGTTTGCCAGTGAGGTACACCCCACGCCTGCACACAATGGGCTGACAGAAGATACAGACCCTCTTCTGCCCCATGGTAACTGGTGCCATGCATATGTGCCCATGACTTCAATTTTCACTCCAGCAGCTGGAGCTGAGTCCCTCACCTGCTTTCTCCCTCGCAGTTACTGTTTTTCAGGATGCCCACTGTTCTTCTCATGGTGCCTGGTGGCTAATACCACTACCTCCTATATTTCAGGAAAGATTTAATAAAGAGGATAGGACCAACTTCATTGATCAGGCACAGGGTGTGTTCTGACAAGTGTGCTGACCAGCAAACCAGTCCCTTTAATACCACTTCCTGTCTACTCCCTTTCCTTGTTTCTCCCCAGTCCCGTTTCACTAAACATCCTTGTGTGAATTTTGCCTAGTCATTCACACCTCTCCCCTTGAATATCTCAAATCCTCACAATCTTCTGTTTTCCTCTTTCTTATCAGTTATGTAGGCAGCCATCTCCAAAGCTGGGCCTGAGAGTTTCTTTCAATCATCCATCGATTAGTAACTATAAACTTTTAGTTCTTGGCATCATCTCTCTTATATGTTGTCTGTCAGGTTTGTCTTTATGTGTACTTGCTTGTCACTTGCCCTTTTATTTATTTTCCCTTTTGCACTGAATACATCCTTGGTTAAGCCTAATTGGACAGATGCTCTTACCTTCACATACCTACAGCACACGACATTTTCCCAGTAGAATGCCAAAAAGACAAGTGAATTTTTTTGTTGGCAACTTGGATTTGAGTCACAGCAAGAGTACAGGCCGGGGCAAAAGGAGTGTCAAACTCACACCTTAAAGCTTCCTTTACTGAAACCGGTTCTGTGTTACTAAACCCAAGAAACATAACTGTATTCCTGTCTTTGAAAGTCCAACATGGAAGGAAAAGCTGCAGGTGATGCAGTTAAGAGGGCTAGCATGACACCTGGATCTAATAGCTTGTCTGACCCCCTGATGCTGTAGTGGCCACCAACACCTTGCACTGAGCCCAGCAGAAGCCAGTGATAGTATATCTTCTTTTAGCTTACTCATACCTTGTGAACCATCTATAGCTTGCTGAAAGCATGGCTGCTGGATAGCTCCCAGAGCAGATACAAGGATACTCACATGGATTAGAAACTTGTTTGTCTAAAACACATCACTTCTGAATTGATACTGTACCTTTAACTTGCACTGTCACAGTTCTGAACTGTTTATTACTAAGTTTAAAATGGACACCAACAGAACTGACCACTAACAGCAGTCAGGCATTGAAAAAAAAGGAAGCAAATATATGATGTATGCCTTTTGTGGTAATGCCTGTCTGATCTCTGGGATACATCCTCTTGACCTGACCAAGAGGAAACTCTTGCATGTTCATTGATTGTCAGTAATCCAGATGGTTAGCCATTCGCGGAGGTGCCAGAATATGCAGTTTGCCGCAGCTAACACTAGATGTTGCCCACGTACTTCAGAAGCTGATCCTCATCATGCAAAAGGGAACAGGTTCAAGGCTTTAGAGAAACTATCCCGGGTACAAAGTTACGGGCTTCCTATTTCAGAATTATTTCAGATCAGCAGTAAAAATATATTTCTGCCTCACTTTAACTGGCAGTTATGTCTTCTTATTCTTGTCACCACTGTTCATATCTGGCTAGTCCTGTCTGAATGGTGATTTGAAAGGAAACTCTTAAAATTTCCATTGTTTTTTTGTTACCTCTGTATGAAGCAGTGCTACCCAGGATGGAAATATGCACGCTCCAAGTGGATATGGCAGAGTTGTTACTCAGCCTCCAGTACATCCTTGCTGGTTTCTATCTTTGTGCTCTGTCTCTTGTTCTGTTTGTCATTGTGTTCTCTCTTGAACAAAAAACCCATATATGTTTAAAACACTGAAGTGGGAAATTGAAGTACTTTGTTCAGACCCCTGCTCAGCCAGGTGTCATTTACCCATTTTAGAAGAGTTTCTTTGCTCTGTTTGGGCCTTACTGTCTCCTTTCTTAAGAAGGGGTCTACGCATGCTTCCTTCCCACATGAGGGTGTTACATTCTTAAACATGTATCTGAGTGCTTGGATGGGACTGATAAAATTAGGTGGGAGAAAAGTACACTTAGAGAATAAAACCATTAGAGTCATCATCTGTATTGAAGATGAGAAGTCTACCTCACAATGTTCAGCTCTCTAGAGTATCTTGTATTTGGAGGAATTAATGGCCAGTGTATGTACAGTTCTGGCAGCCAGTTCCTCTGAATGCCAGCCAGACCGCTGCTCTTGTTCTTTTGAGGCATACCTTGAAGTCTTAGCCATATGCAAATCCTTCAAAGTGCTTTAATCATGACTCTTCCACAGGGGATCAAACCACAGGAGCCCTGAATTCCATCCAATGACCATAAGTAAACATCAGTCTGGCTGTGTACCTATCACCCTGCTGTAGGAGACCCTATGCTATTTTTGCTTCTTTACCTGGGAGAGAAAGCCACTTCCACTCCCAGTCCTACTGCCTTTCTTGGAGAAAATCCCTTCTTTCCTGGTGCACTGACAAAAAGTATCATCTGTGTTTCTTTGATTTTACTGCTCTTCTTCTAGGGACTTATATCACTCTTGTTTTTTATAACAATTATTCTCCCAATGGAATCAAGATGCTGCATCTTGATTCTTAAAGTTATGCAGCATTTCAAACACACACTGTCTGCATGTTAAATCCATGTACTCTATCAGAAATGGTCAAGGCTTGAATGTCTGGCAATTAACAAGCAAAATATATCTACCAATTGTGTGTCCTTCTGCTTACTATTTGGTTTCATCTTGCCCACAGAAAGAGGTCCCTAGCAATGTAAATCAATGACCTATTTGTCAAGGATCTCTGACTTTATAGATAAATCTCACCAGGTCGTTTTCTTTCTCTGGACTGGACTGCGAGTACCTTCTCTGTAGTGAGACTGAATCAGAAGAATCTACAGCACAGACTTGATCTGTTTGAAGAGAGAAAATAAAAGATTTGACATTTAATTGCCACAAAGTTAGACAGCAAGAGTGTTTGAACTATTGCTGTGGGTTTGTCCTGGCAAACAGCTGAGCCAGCCACTTGCTCAGTCCCCTGCAGAGGGGTGGGGAGAGTGTTGGAAGGGTAAAAGTGTCAAAACTTGTGGGTTGAAACAAAGTTTGTTAGGTAAAGCAAAAACTGTATGTGCAAACAAAGCTTCAGCAGGCAGATGCTCAACCAGCTATGGGAAAGCAGGGTTTCATCACATGTAATGATTGCTTGGGAAGACAAATGCCATAATTCCAAATGCCTCTGCCCCTTCTCCTTTTCTTATTTCCCCCCTCAGCTTTATATGCTGAGCATGAAGCCATATGATATGGAATATTGTTTTGGTCAGTTGGGGTCAGTTGTCCAGCTGTGTCCCCTCCCAGCCTGGTGTGCATTCCACTCCTGCTCACTGGCTGAGCACCATGAGAAACAGAATAGGATTTATGTTGTTCAAGCACTGTTCAGCAGTATCTAAAACACATGTATGTCAACTCTGTTTTCAGCACCCATTCAAGATATAGAACCATACAAGCTACTATGTAGAAAATTAACTCTACTGAGCAAAACTCAGTAAAACTGTGGAGAAGATAGTGTACATGCATTTCAAGTTTTAGATTTGAAGTTGCCAAAACTTCTTTCTTCTTCTTAAACAGATAATACATGTTTCATTTGTAAGTAGTGATGTCTATGAAGCTTTCTCTGACATCCTTCTGTGAGAGAGAACAGCACATTTGACATATATTCGAACTTAGGAGTTATTTAGTCAATAATACCAGCAGTCGAGGAGAAAGTCTGGTTTGTATGTTTCCCAAACACACAAACCCAAATGCTTTGAGATTTGTCTATAATACAGAACTTGTTGTTGTTTGTCTGAGATCTCACCAAGGAAGACATCATTTTCCAGCCACATAAGTGTTGTTCCTATGCTTAGTGACACTTTGGATGTTCACCTGGAATTAACTTTGTGTTTTGAAGTTCTTTGTGTTACTGAGTATTCTTCCAGGGTGAGAGTCGTTTAGGTGTGCTCCCCGGGGGTGCCACTGAGGGCCCTCTGAAGGTATTGTTTCCTGCCTTTACTTGGAAAATTTGCAGTCTCAGGAACTGCCATGGAAATATTCTAAGTTCTAATGAGTAAGTTTGTTTGGTTTTTTTTTTAATTACTAGTGAAAGTATTTAATTACAAGACAGAACAAGGAAGGGATGGCAAGTTGGAAGTGTGGAACCCTTCGATGCTGAAAGATTTAATAATGCTTTCAAGATTTGCAGTTGAATCTGCTTCATTTATAGACTTAAAAATTTAGGGCAAATGTTGTCTGAATAGTTGTTTCAAAACTATGATAGTGACTCACTTGAGGAATATTCCCTATAATGATCTGAGTGCTGCTTACTGGGAACTTTTCTGTACTTGCTAACATAGGTTAGATGATCAAGGGCCTGGAGTATCTCGCTGCCAAGGAAAGGCTGAGGGAGCTGGGCCTGTTCATCCTCCAGAAGAGACAACTGAGAGGGGACATCACCAATGTCTATAAACATCTCAAGGGAGGGTGTCAGGGGGATGGATGAGACCATCTTCTCAGTGGTGCCAAGCAATAGGACGAGGCAAAGGCCAGAAACTGATGCACAGCAAGTTCCACCTAAACTGAGGGAGAACTTCCTTACTGTGCAGGTGACTGTGCACGGAACAGATTGTCCAGAGAGGGTGTAGAGTCTCCCTCACTGCAGATATTCACAAACCATCTGGTCCCAGTCCTGTGCCGGTGCTCGTGGGTGCCACACTTGAGCAAGAAGGTTGGACCAGGTGATCCGTGGTAGTCCCTTCCAACCTGAACCATTCTGTGATTCTGTTTATAGTTACAGTGTTCAGAACTGGGAATCTCAGTTCTTGAAATGGTGTTCTCTGGAGTACACAGGCCTGTACAATAATTGAGTGTGTTATTTTTCTTGTGAAAGTTGTCATGAGTGATTAAATGTATCTCAGGTCTGTAATATTATAGACCCCTTCAGAATCTTTTTCTTTCTACTGACAAGATAAGCTTTTTGGTTAGTATTCAGGGGTTGAGGAGTGGGTAGAGAAGCCTGTTCAGAAATTTGGAGCACCTGCCTGTGTG
Source organism: Pomatostomus ruficeps (assembly GCA_013400735.1). Taxonomy (NCBI): domain Eukaryota; kingdom Metazoa; phylum Chordata; class Aves; order Passeriformes; family Timaliidae; genus Pomatostomus; species Pomatostomus ruficeps. The sequence continues at coordinate 13,996 of VYZT01004142.1, read as the reverse complement.
TAGGGTAGTGAAGTGAAAACATCATCAAAGTGCTGTGTAAGAAGTAGAAAGGACAGGGAACAGACTGTTCTGTTCTTGGCAGCCCTGTGTGGTGCAGAAACCTGGGAAACTTCTACAACTAGTCCCAAAACTGCTTTTATGGTAAGGACATTGAATACACAGAGGCGTAGGACAGGCCTGGGTTTGTATACTTTTTCAGCTGCCAACATTTCTTGGCTTCGGCACTTTTTTTCTGAACCAGATGTAATTTTTGTGTACTTAGTAACATCTTACAGATTTCTTTCATCTCCCCTTAGACTCTTGTAATAGCATTTGCAGTGTGTTTTGGCAAATGTTTCCACAGATCTACTTGTTCCTGTATGAAGGACTACATCCTCATTCATTTTAAACCAGACTCTTGGTAACTTTGTATGCCCCTGGAAACAGTGGAACTGTTTTCAACATAAAGTGTCCACAAGTAGTATCACCTTGGGTAAGGATATAATGTAGAATATGCTCTGGCAGCAATGTACTGTATTAGCTTTGGAAACATTTGAACACAAGCTCCTTCATCCTATTCTAAAAAATCATAACATCATAGAATATCCTGAGCTGGGATAGAAGCACAGGGATTATTGAGTTCAACTCAAGCCCTGTGCAGGATACCCCAAGAGTCACACCATGTGTCCAAGAGCATTGTCCAAATGCTTCTCAAACTATACAGGCTTGGTGCAGTGACCACTGGCCTGGAGAGCCTGTTCCAGTGCACAACCACCCTCTGGGTGAAGAACCTTTTCTTAATCTCCAAGCTAAACCTCCCCTGACACAATTTTGGGCCATTCCCTCAGGTCCTATCACTGTCACCACAGAGAAGAGATCAGTGCCTACCCCACCTCTTCCCCTCACAAGGAAATTGTAACTACAATGAGGTCTCCCCTGAGTCTCCTCTTCTCCAGCCTGAACAGACCAACTGGCTTCAGCCACTCCTCATATGGCTTCCCCTCAAGGCTTTTCACCATTTCTGTAGCCCTCCTTTGGATTGTTTCTAATTGCTTAATGTCTTTTTTACATTGTGGAACCCAAAACTGCCCCCAGCCCTCAACGTGAGACTGCCCCAATGCAGAGCAGAGCAGGACAATCCCTTCCCTTGCCCGGTTGGCGATGCTGAGCCTGATGCCTCCCAGGACATGCTCGGCCCTCCTGGCTGCCAGGGCACTGCTGACTCACGTTCAGCTTGCCCTTGACCCTCCCTCAGGTCCCTTTTGGCAGCACTGCTCTCCAGCCTCTCGTTCCCCAGGCTGTCCGTACATCCAGGACTGCTCCATTTTAGAGGCAGAATCTGGCACTTTCTCCAGTTAAACTTCATATGGTTTGTAATTGCCCAGCCTTGTACATTTGTCCAGGTCTCCCTTCTGGCTCTCTGCTTTTGAGGGAGTCAACAGCTCCTCCCAATTTAGTAGCATCAGCAGACTTACTTAATGTACCTTCATGACCTTTTTCAAATGATACTCTGCAGAAAAATACTGTACAAAACACTTTTTAACCAATATTTTTTTCTCGCTCAAAATTACATGCCGTTATCTGCCTGTCTTTGCTTTCTGTTTCTCATGGTCAGTGGGTGGAACTTAAACTGATTACTACTGGTATGATTTTGTTATATTTGTAAGACAACTGTTTGAAGAAAACCCTGATGCCAAAATAAAGAAACCCAGTAACTCTGTGGAGTGAAATTCTGGGAGGTCAAAGTGATAATTTTAAATGCAGAAATTAAAAGAAGTGTATTATTTTCTTACTGAAATACCATGTCTCAGATACCTATAGTCATTGGAGGTCTTCTATTTTTTTAAGCCTCACAACCCTTTTACTGTATGTTTTATATTCAGTTTCACTTGTACAGCTATCAGTTTATGAACTCATAGTTTGTGTCAACTTTTGTAACTTCCTGCTTCACAAATTGAGCAATTAATTGAAATGTAGAGCAATAGCATAACAGAATACTGCAGTGCTCATGGTGGGATTTTTCATTTTGAGAATATTCACCTGCTGCACAATCACTTTGATTCAGCCAAATGATTCTATGATTCTCTAGTGGTGAGCCTTCCTCACTCCCTGTGGTCCAGCACAGGGAGTTGCAAGATTTCTTCTTGGCACAGGGAGTTCCATCTGATGTTAATTGCAGATCTGTTTATCTGTTAAGTGACATATGTATATATCTGTGTTTGGTGAAAACTTGCAGTTGGACAAAGTATAGCAAGGAGTATGTATTTAACAGTGGAATCTTCCAAAATTATCAGACATTGATTCTTAAAACAATAATTAGCTTATAAGCTGAAGTGAAGATAGTTGTCTGTATTTCTGGATAGTAAAAATAGGGGGAACAGAAGAAGAAAAGTGTGACAGTGTTGTAATCAGGAGTTTACATCTGTTTACAACTCTTAGGAAACATCATAGCATAGGAAATTCAGTGTTGGCATATGCAAAGCAGTGCTCTCATGGAGAATGATTATCTCTGTTCATGAATTTTACTTTACTCTGACTGTTTTTACAGATATTACTTATATTTGTCTGACTGTTTAAGATAAAGGCGTGGGTATCATGTGCCCAAAGATGATTTTAGGATACATCAAAAGTAAAAGAAGAAAATATACCTGGAGCAAGTTATTCTATAGACCTTTCTCAGCTTCATTTATAGAAACATAGAATCAATGCAATTGGAAGAGACCTCTAAGATCATCAAATCCATCTGTTAACCCGGCATTGCCATGTTCACTACTAAGCCATGTCCTTAGACACCCTGTCTAAAATACCTCCAGGCAAGGGAATTTCACCACTTCTCTGGGCGACCTGCTTCTATACCTGAAAACCCTTTCAGTGACGAAGTTTTTCCTTATATGAAGTCCAAACCTCACCTGGCACAGCTTAAGGCCATTTCCTCTTATCCTATTGCTTGCTACATGGAAAAAGAGGCCAAACCTTCCCCTGGCTACAATCTCCTTATGAATAGTTGTAGAGAGCAGTAAGGTCTCCCCTGAGCCTCCTTTTCTCCAGGCTAAAGAATCCCAGCTACTTCAGCTGCTCCTCGTAAGACTTTTCCTCCAGACCCTTCACCACCTCCACTGCCCTTCTCTGGACACGCTTCAGCACCTCAGTGTCCTTCTTGTCATGAGGGGCCCAGAACTGGACACAGAACTCAAGGTGTGGCCTCACCAATGCTGAGTACAGAGGGACAATCACTTCACTGGTCCTGCTGGCCAGGAGGTAGGCCACGAGTGGATTTACCTGCCACCCCAAGAAGAAATCTGATTACATTCCCTTCCCATCTGTTTGGCTCCCTCCTTCTGCAGAGTGTTGAGAGGGTGAAGGATCCTTCCCTTCCTGTGCTGCAGCCAGCTGGTGTGCTTATCTCAGGGGTGGTAGAGCGTGGCTTCAGCAGTCAATTTCCTCTTCAGAGGAGCATCTGAGTCCCTGATGCTTCTCAGCCATTCTGCCTTCTATCTTATCTCTGGCAGGAGGCTGAACAGCTCATCTCCAGGCTGAGCTAGTGGTACCTCACAGAAGCGTTGTCCCTAGTGCCATCTAATACCAGTGGCAGACTCTGGCCCTCCCCACATCCTGACATCCAGACCGTTTTGTGGGAGCTCTGTCTCGGTTCTCCACGTCCCTTCTGGTGCTAGCTGCTGCCACTTCCTGTCCTGCCTGCATGGGGTTGGAGCCACCTCCCGCCAGAGTCTCAGCAGTCCTTATTTAAGGACCTCTCTCTGCACTGAGATTGAATTTTTGCCAGTTTAGGAAAACTCCCCGTGGTGCCTGATGTAATCCACTGCCCCAGAGCTTGTTTGCCAGAGCAGTTCAGTCTGCCAGATTTCCTCTGCAATACCTGATTTTGGTAGAAAGGGGTTTCTGGGATAATATGGTAATACATTGTTCCTAAGCAGCAGACATTGCAGGTGTGATGTGAAATATCCTGGGTACATTGGTGTGTCCCTGGAAGTGGAGGGAAGCAGTGTAACAGCCTGTTGCAAGGTGTACTGGAAAATGGAATGAAGAGCTTACATCTGTTTCACATCTTCCATTACTTTGAATAATATCATAGAACTGTGTTCAGTATTGCATAATTAAGCATAAAATGGAGGTATCCAACTATACTCCTGGATATATTGCACCTGTAGCTGGAATGTGCTATAGTTGTTACTGATAGTTTGTGTTTGTTTCTGATGTCTGTAGCTACAACTAATTCAAGATAAACAGGCTATGCGCCAAATTTATCTAAATTTCTCTGCTCAGACAGCATCAAATACACAAGAGACTTTTGAATCCAAATTGCAAAAGACAAAGAAATATATTTGAGGTATTTATTTTCCCAATTATTTCTTTATTTGAATATCAACATTTTGAAGTACTTTCTGCTGCCGATTTTGATGTCCTTTTCCACTGGAAAGCCACCAAGGTAGTCAGGAGGTTGTAACACCTGACATATTAACAAAGGCTGAGAGAACAGGGTTTGTTGATTTGCCTAGAGAAGACTCAAAGGATATAAAGTGGTTTAGGTTTGGGGTGGGTTTTTTGGGTTTTTTTGTTTGGGTTTTCTTTGTTGTTTGTTTTGTTTTGTTTTGTTTTGTTTTTAACATGCAGGTGAGAAAATACTAGAATAGTTTGTTCACAGAGAATTTTAAGTCTCCATCCTTGGAGATACTCAGTGTTCTACTGGACAAGAGACCTAATTTGATTAGTCCTGCTTTGAGCAGGAGGTTAATATACAAGATCCTGGAGATTTCTTTTGGCCTAAAATATTTTATGATTCTATTGTTCATGATTCTAATGATATATTAAGGAACATGGTGGCTTTGCTTTTAATATATGTGGTTCTTAAAGTTTCACAGCTGAGCACAAAATTGAGGTATCTCATCAATCTTTTTTTTAACCTCAGAGCCTGTTACATGGCAAAGTTTAAAAAATTATTGCCCGGATCTTTTCTAATGTGTTACTCAATCACACCCATATAGTCTGGCATTAAAATTTATTTTAGATTATATTTGTATTATATAGCCTGTCAGGCAATTTACTAGCAGTGATAGAAATAAAAACTATCCACATTTAACTCACATCCCTGATAGTCCAACTGAACAATTCCAGGCTCTTCTGCTGAGCTGTAAACTGGCTTTTATTTTCAATATTTTTGTCTGCAATGCAACCATCCATTTCCTCACAAAGTGTATTCACACTGTACCCCAAACAGCAAATACCTACCCATAAAAACACGTTGGTATAAATTAAACAAAACATGACATTTTAAGGAACCCAAAGAACACAACTAAAAAGAAATGGCAGCACACAACTTCCCTTTATGGAACTAGTAACAATTATTCATTGGTGAGCTTCTCAAAATTTGGCAAGTCCTCTTGCCCCATGTAATTTTTCTCTTCTGTCAACCCTGATGGCAAAATATTAAACTGTAGCAGTGAAGAAACACTGCATATTTATTTGAATGGGGTTTTTTTTGTTTTTCCTTTCAGAATTTAACCACTTTGAACTCTCCTGAAAGTTGAAACTCTTTTTTAAGTGTGATTTGTTTGTCATTGCTAAATTATAGAAAACAGTTAAGATGTCTGGGATAGTAAAATGTCTTGCCTTGATTTACTTAGACCTTAAACTAGACAATATAACAAATACTGAGGAAATTTCTTCATCTTGAGACTATCTATGATTTAGAGTGATGGTTAAAAATTACTTGCCTGATACAAATACTAACCTGCTCTTTGAGCTTCTGTATGAAATGTTGTGAAAATATAGGGTTGTTTTTTTTTCCTATTTGTCCTTAATTTACTCTTTCTTTAATCACCCTGTTTTCATACTTAGTGGATTTTGTGGGGTGGGAGCTTTTTTGGTTGGTTGGGGGCTTTTTGTTTGTTTGATTTTGGTTTGGTTTTGGGGATTGTTTGTTTATTTGGGGTTTTTTGGGGGGAAAGTTGGGTTTGGGGGGAGGTGTGGGGTTTTTTGGTTGGTTGGTTTTTTTACTGACCCAACAAGTTTTTCTCTTAAGTTTCATAGCATAAGGATGTGAATAAAACTGTTATCTAGATGTTTGCAGCATGACTACTAGATCTGTAGGATGGTATTCCTTTGATCTAGAATTGTATCCTGTTGCATAGTGAAAACTTCAGGTGTTCCACGGAGTTAAACAAAACAGCAGTGAAGCTTATGTTCCTTGTTTCAAACAAACAGTTTTGAGACAAAAAAATAGAGAATTTGCCAGGTAAAGAGAAGTGGACCAGTGGAAATCTCATGAGGTTTAATAAGACCAAATTCAGGGTTCTGCATCAGTGTCAGGGTAGCCCCTGGTATCAGCAGAGGCTGGGGATGACAAGCTGGAAAGCAGCCCTGTGAGAAGGACTTGGGGGTGCTGGTGGGTGAGTGGCTGGACATGACCCAGCCATGGACACTCCCAGCCCAGAAAGGCAAACATGTCCTGGGCTGCATCCAAAGCAGCGTGGGCAGCAGGGCCAGGGAGGAGATTCTGCCCCTCTACTCTGCTCTGGTGAGGGATGGAGCATCTCTTCTGTGATGAAAGGCTAAGAAAATTGGGATTGTTGGGCCTGGAGAAGAAAATGCGTCCAGGTGACTTAGTTGTAGCATCCAGATCCCTCTGGATGGCATCCTGTCTTCCGGGAGCATCAACTGCACCACTCAGCTTGGTGTCATCTGCATATTTATTAAAGGTGCACTCAGTCCCTTCATCTGTGTCACTAATAAAGATATTAAGTAACACTGGTCCCAGTACAGACCCCTGAGTGACACCACTTATTACTGATGTCCATCGAGACTCTAAGCCATTGAGCAACTACAGTCTGGATGCAATTGTCCAACCAATTTCTTAGTCCATTCATTCAATCCATCTCTGTGCAGTTTAGAGAGAAGAATGCTGTGGGGGACTGTGTCAAATGCTTTACAGAAGTTCAGGTAAATTGCATCTATAACCCTTCTCTTGTCCACTGATGAAGTCACTCCATCATAGAAGGCCACTAGGCTGATCAGGTAGGACTTGCCCTTGGTGAAGCCGTGCTGGCTGTCACAAATCACATCTTTATCCTCCATGTGCCTTTACATTTAGCAGAAAAATTGTTTTTCAGAACATGTTATGAAATGACTGTATTAATAAAGTAGAGTTTTGCCCAGCTGTGGTCTCAGGCTGTCAAAAAGGAGGTTTCCTGTTGTGAATAGCCTGAGCTACATATAACACTGTAATTACTGCAGCTCTTGAGGTCTAAAGACTTAAGAGAACCCGCTAAAAAATCTGAAAATAAAATGAGAACCGGAAGTTTGATCTGTTTGTCACAGAAGTAGATGATCTGTTTTGCAGTAGAGGAAGCTGCTAATGCGTTCAAGCTGTTAATAGTAATGTGTTTGTAGCAGCAATAGCAAGGATTTGGCAGTGCATCTTCTCCAGCAACAATGTTGTCTGAAAATGTCCCAGCTTCCTGTCAGCTCTTACTTATTCTAATACATGCCATTTCTTCCTTGGAACCTGTTTGTGAAGCTGCACAGCAAGCTCATTCAGCCCTTTCTCACAAAAGCAATAACAAAACAACATTAAAATCCACATTTTTTTTTTATAAAGTCTGCTTTCAAAGGCACAGTTTGCATCTTAATTGTAATGACTGAAATTAGTTTATTCCCCTTCAGTGAAATTTCTTGGATAGACAAGTGAGGTCCCATGGTAGTTCAAGAGTTAGCAGATGTATATGTATGAAAGGGAGCACTAATTATTCTCTGTCTCTTTGCAGGTCCCAGGGGAGGGTAAATTACACACAACATTTTGACCATTCAACTCCAAGGGAACAAAGAAGAAAGGAATCTGTCACTGAAACCAATTTATTTTACACTAAACTCCAGCCCTGAATGTATTTTTTTTAAACAATGAATTTCAGCAAAACAATTATGCTGAAAAGGAATTGAAGGAATTAAAACAAATTTAAGCTAGGTCATTGTCATTAAAAAGATCAGATCACTTAACTGTTCATCAGAAGAGGTTTCAGAGACAACCACCTTTCACAAAGATGTTTCTACTCTTCTCTGATAAACAAAGGTACTATTGTACGTTGTTTAACTTCTGTAAGTGGAAAATCAAGACTTTTTAGGAATTCCTTGCTACCTAGTCCCAGAAGATACCTCATTGTACAGGTAGTCAGTTAGGAAGAATTAATTTGACATGCAAGTAAGTAAGGATGTGTATATGTGAGGTAAGAAGTAACAATAATTGAAATATTCCAGCTGCATTTTGAGAGTGATTTGACAGAAAATGAGGCATGAAATACAATTTAATTGTAATTAGAGTAAGTTGATTGCCTATTGTAGCCTATATTGAAAGATGTGGGGGTGGAGCTGTTAATGAGCTGGAAAGCTAAACTGAAAATTTAGATAAGGGTGTAAGTACACTGGAAAAATCAAGCATGTATTTTAAGCATGAGGTTTTGGTACATAAAAATAAATACATTCCTAAGTGTGTTGCTGTATTTTCAATTTTGAAAATATGAATCAGTAGACTTTAGGATGGTTTAGAAGTGTGGTACTTTGTATACATTTTCCGCAGATTTATTTTATTCAGATAATTTACACTCAGTTTGGAACAGAAAAAACCTTATAGGCTGCATGAAGATCTGGCTGACATGGAAACAAACAAATTGTGTTAGTCCCAACACTGAAGATAATCTGTGGCAACCTAAAATTGAAGGCGACAGTTGTAATTTACTGGAAATATATCCAATACTGACTGCTGGGACCAGGATCTCAAGCAGCTGTACAGATGATGACTGGATAGCTTGACTTGGGATTGCAGTCTAACCAGGAATGCTGCATGGCTTTATATCCATGATATGCTCGGATATACAATATAGGGCATACATCCTTCGCAGGAGCTCTGCTTTGTCTAAAAAAAAAAAATTAACTTAGGAGGCTGCCTACCCGTATGACTATTTTTATGGGAACTGGTTATCTATGGTGATTATTTGTATTAAAGTCAGTAGGTTTTTTCAGCTTCTCTAATCCTTTGTATGATCAGATGGGTTTTAGTGACCATCCTTCTATTCAAGGATTTCAGAATCTCTTCTCATTTTCTGTCTAAATGCCCTTGTATGGACATTTGAAAGCTCTCATGCTTTTGTGTCTTTGGCTTCTATCAGGACCCTTTCATGCTGAAGGTGATCCATGAACCATACCCACTTAATATCAAAGACATAAGTCTTTCTGACTCCATGACTTAAGGACATAAAATGGAAACCATGAAGAATGTGTTTGGGACTTTTGTGGATTTGAAGGAGTAGTCATGGATTTTTTGGTCCTTTTTAATAGTTTTCAATGCTTTTCAATTTTTTTTTAATCTGTCTTCCATAGGTTTTATAATGTGAGTATTTATGCCACTAATACAATTTTTGTGGCCACTATGTCAGTTTTCATTATTGCAAATGGTATGTGCAGTCTTGCCTGTAGATTGTAATAGAGATGTTCGCAAAAGATATAAATATTCTTCATTCTGTGGAATCATGTAATATATTTGAAAAGGAGGGGTTAAATAGAAAACTATCAGACCTATAGTAAGAGAAGTAGAAATACCAGGTTGGATTTTAGCAGATAGCATTTTGCCTGGAAATCAAGATACTTAGTTTGAAAGAAGGAAAAGCAAAATTCTAATAAGTGTCTTTTATGCATATTTTATTTATCTCATTTGAAAAGAGAAGGATATTACATTTGCTCTATAACTGAAAAGACCACTGTCTAGGATTTTTGATTAATACAGTGATATATCAAGTCTGAACAGAATATTGATATCCTGCTTTTAGTGAGGGCTCAGTAGGTAAATAAGTATTTCAGAAAGGTGACCTAAGTTCATAGTCAAAACTGAATTATTTTCTGGCATCATCAGGGGAGTGATTACTAATCAGTTGGAAAGGCTGAAGCTTAATCTTGCAGCCAATTTAACTTACTTTTACCTTGCAAGAAACAGTGTTCTTATTTGAAGGAGAAAAAGGAACAGGAAGGTCCAAATATACATTTCGTCACATGGCAATACAAAAAGGGAAAAATTAAAAAGGAAAAAAAAGACAAAAAGTCAAAAGAGTGCCCTTAAAATCAGATATATTTTTATATATCTCTGAGGGTGTGTGTATATAAATGTAGGCAAATGCTTTGTAAGGAGGTGCAGACAAAACAAGCTACCCTGTAAGTAAGCAATAACATCATTATCTTGGTCCCTTGTGTTGTACTATAATCAGTGTTTCACTTTTCTAATTGTTCTTTTCCACAGCCTAAACTTTCAGGAGTACAGTGCAGGCCTCATACCTAAAATGGTCCAAATTCTTCAAAAATATTGGCTGCTGTCAATAATTTAACCAAATGAAAAGTTCAGGGACTTTCGATCACTTCTCAGTGGCCCTCTGGGAACAAACTACAGTAATTACTCATTTTATAACAAATAAGACCAGAGATTCTGTCTAAAAAAGTTTCAGGGGAAACCCCCAAAGACTAATAGCTGCTTTTCATACAGAAGAGTTCTCAGTTTTTGAGGTAATGTGAAACAAGGAACTCAAGATAATTATCTCTGCCTAATAAACATAAAGGGTCAATCTATTAATCTAAAATGTATTTCTTGATTTTCTGGACATAAAATGCTTTATTTTAGAAAAACAATAATCTGAAAGACTTACACATGCCTTATAAGATAAGCGTCTACAGAAAGGTCTGATGCTGAAGAGAAAATACAGATTAAGTGCTGAAATAGAAAGGTAAATAGCAGGGAGGGGGTGGTGGTAAAGAAAACCCAAAGACTGCTGCTTTATCAAACATAGAAGGGGGAAATAATAAGAAAATGACAGAACTTAAGATTGTGATTCTGGAAACTGTCTCGGTGGAAGGATATTAATTTTGAGACAACATAGTGCTGTTTGATTTTAATTACTCATAGCAAGCCCCACAGACAAGACTACAGTTAGAGAAAAAGTTGACAAAGATTCTTGATACCTTCTGAGAAGGACAAAGAGGCAGAGGAGAAGAGACTAGAGAAGCCAGAGGTATGAAAGCCAAAGAAAGAAAAGCTTTGGAAGAAGCAGTCAGTGTACTGATATATCTGGGGAGAAACAGTACACAATGGCACTCCTTTCCTGGTGTTACCTATTGGACAGGCTACAGAGAATTCTTTCTCTGCCTACCCAGCAGGTGGCATCTGTAAGACACAAATCACGTCAAATTTATTTCTTTATTTATTTAATTCTTCCTTTAAACCATAACTAAGAAACTTCTTCTTCAATGCGTTGTTTTCACCTAATTCCCTGGGGACAGATGAAAGCAGTTTTGCCACCAGAACTTTTGACTGCTAATGTATGACCTCTCCCTGTATCACAGCAGTCAGCAAAAAGAAGAAAAAGTTCTCTCTGATCTGACATCGTATAAATGAGGATTTTAATCTAATAACTTGAACTGGTAGTAGTTTAGCAGAAAAGCACTTCCTCCCACAGTGTTGTTGAGATCAAAAATGCAGAGTATTTCCCAGAGGCTTCAAAAACATAAATGGTGTAGGATGCCAGAAGACTTTTTTATGGTTATCCAGGATAGTCTCCCCTTCCTATCCAAGTACTCTGCAGAAGAATAATTTCTGCTCTTTTAGAAACATGAAAGAAAGTTCTAAGTCAACCATGTTAAAATGTTTGATGAGGTAGTTTCAGTACATGAGTGCCATAATCGCCCGTTTATTCCGTTAAATCTGTTTTACTCAGAAAATGAAAATCTACTAGAAAGCAGTTTCTGTCATAAGGTTTACTCTCTGAAATCCATTCTATGTGAAGATTTTACAGCCCATTTATGCCAAACCGTAGTGCATAAGCCACTTTTTAATTTCTCTACTGTGAGAAACATTGCATATTGGTTCTTCCTGTGCCATTGCTATGATCAATTCTCAATGCTGTGTGTTTCTAATTTTTTTAAATGGAATTGCAACTGCTTTTTAATTTTATTGATAATGCCGTGTCACTTCTAGCACAATGAATTTTGTATGCATATGAAGGATGTAATTCACAGAGTTGCTGGCTGCCAGGCTGTTCTTTGGTAAGAGAGGCAGAGCTGAGAGGCAGCCAACAAAGGCAGCAGTTTGCAGAGCAGGCTGCACAGAATGAGGCTCAGCAGCTTGGCTTAGAAAGGCACATGTGTCCTCAGCAGTGGTGTCACTGCACCACAGAGCACCCCTCAACAGCTGCTGGGGTACCTGTCCCTGTGGCACTTGAGCTGCTATCCATTCAGAGCTCTGGTGGATGGATACTGCCTTCCAGGAGAGCCTAAGGCCTCCTGCTGGGACTGGGGCAGTGGGAAAAGGCTTCCTGTGCTGCAGGAACTGTGCCTGTGTCGAGAAATTATATTGCCAAATGAAGATGCTGTGGGAACAGGGCCACAGACTGTGCAGCAGCAGAGGTGATGGAGAAGAGATTAAGAAGGTCTCTTCCAAGATTCTGGCTACAAGAACTTGAACACAAAAGTATACTGAAAGCAACGCAGGTAGAGTCTGGTTTGGGACATAGATGCTCCCATAATGGCAAGTGTTGGAAGTTTGTAAATTCAGGCATTAGGAGAGTGGCTTCTGCTCCATCTGTAGAATTGCTAATGAGGAGTAGGTGCTGTGCTTTTGTAGCTGTAAAGAGTTGACAGCTCTGTCAAATGAAGTCTTTAACTGGGGTGAGCTTGAGCCCTGCAACAGCACCAGGATGAAGTAGCAAGTTATGGAGGTGTGAGACTCTACTGTGATCCCTTTATGACACTTAAGAGTTGCATAAACAGAAAATAATCTGTTTTAGATTTGTTGGGATAAAGTGAGACTTGCTGGAGCCCTGAACTGAAGAAAAGAAAAACAAGGATCAAAAGTGTCAGGGCAATCAACAGAAATACAAATCTTCTCTAGTGTTGATGTGCATCTGTAGAAATCAGAGCTTGAAGATCAAAGGATTCAAATCACTGTGTGCACCAATGCTGACAAAAAAATTACAAAAATCAGGGCCATTGAAGACAAAATGCTCAGAAAGATTCTCAGGGAAACACTCTGGACAATGAAGAACTTATCAATCTACTTCAGCAATCAAATTCAGGAAACCTGCTTGCAGTTCCTGGGCAGAAATCACAATAAATGATTGATGTGCTGATTTTTGGTTTCATGTTTCTCCTGGATGGGATTGTTTTTACAGAGGATGTGTTGCTCACTGTTCCATGTCAAGGACTTGCTGGAGTGGATGGAACTGCTTTGGGATACATGAGGACCCAACTAAGCTTGTGGGTCTGGGTTAAAGGGAGGGCAGGGACAGGTGACATTACAGCAGGGGCCTGTTACAGGCTGCCAGACCAGGATCACTGAGCAGATGAGTCCCTCTACAGACAGCAGCAGCCCGACATTCACAAGCCCTGATCCCCATGGGGGACTTGAACCATCCCAACAACTGTTCAAGGGGCAACACAGCAGGACATGAACAATCTGGGGGGTTCCTGAAATGAAGTGGTAACACCTTCCTTCCCCAAGGGACAGAGAAGCCAACAGGGAAAGGTGCTATCTTGGACTTTGTTCTCACCAACAAGGAAGGGCTGGTGTGGAATGGGAAGCTCCAGGGCAGCCTTGGCCGCAGTGACCTTAAAATGGTGGAATTTGAGATCTTCAGGGGAGTGAGGAAGGTGCACAGCAAGCTCACTACCCTGGGCTTCAGAAGAGCAGATTTTGGCCTCCTCAGGGATCTGCTTACTCAAGTACCGTGGGATAACTCCCTGAAGTGAAAAGAGGCCAAAGAAAGCTGGTTGATATGCAAGGATCATTTTCTCCAAGCTCAGGAGCGATGCATCCCAAGAGGGAGGAAGTCAGGCAAAAATATCAGGACACCCATGTGGATGAAAGAGCAGCTCCTGGACAAACTCAAACACTAAAAGGAAGCACGCAGAGGCTGGAAGCAAGGACAATAGCCTGGGAAAAATACAAAGATACTGTCTGAGCAGCCAGGGATCA
>VYZT01004141.1:27176-39075 GCA_013400735.1 Pomatostomus ruficeps | reverse complement strand
TTTCCTTCATCTATTTTGCAACACACTAGGAGACTGGACCACACAAATAAGCAATTTTTAGCAGATGTTTTTCCTGCCTGAAGTTCTATCCATCCTGCAAAATCACTGCATGGCAAAAGAGCAATAGCTATAGGGGCATATACTGCTTTGCTCTCTTCCAAAGGACAAAATCCATCTGACCTGTCATTTTTTGTTAACTTCTTGTATATCCACGTAAAATAAAGCACTGGCGGTTTACACAGTTTTAGAAAATGAGCTTTCCTATTCCTGTTAAAAGAAATTATTAGACAAGATCCCCTTTCCATCACCTAAAACTTCCATCATTAAGCACAGAACTATTGCTGAAAACACTACCTTTTGTTTAGTATAAAACTGAAAACAGATACAGTACATATCTAGAGTCTTTTGTTATCACTTCTGAAAATTGTGTACTTCACTTCTTTTCTATGTAGTTTCAGATCCTTGATTATCTTAGTCCCATTCCTTTATGTGTTAGCTTCTGGAGTTGTCCTGTAGAATTTCTAAGGCAGGGCAAGGAAAACTACCTGCAGCTAAACAGAAACAAACTCTAGTATTGTTCTCTATTTGCTTTCAAGCATTTAATGCACTGTTTCAAAGACAATTCACCTGGTATTTTTATAAAGTAGTCTACAGTAAATGAACGACCTTCATGTACAGTAATGACCACATTGAGAAATTATCACCAAATATGCATTAGTTAGTTAAGATTATTCTTTACAAATACCAGACAATATACGATTTTATTTCCCTTTTATTAAGAGATCCTTCTGCAACCTGCAGCAGTCAGAGACACTTAGAAAACTGTTAAGAGTTTTTGTTTTGACAAATTGTCTGTTAGTCCCCTTCCCTGAATTTTTTAAGAAATCTAATGCACCCCACTAAAGGAGGTGCATCAGATTCAAGTCCTTCCATTATGAATAATCACCAATTTGTATCACCAGCTTTTCAAAATAGCTATTAAACCACAAGATTACCTTTATTGTATCAGAATATCATATGACAGAAAGAATGCTTATCAAATAACATTTTCCAAATGCAGCTGAGAAGGTGATATACACAACCACACCATTCATTCTTACAAACTCAAATATCTATGAATTTTAACATACAGGCTTTTCCTACACAACCACCTCACTTCCTCCTAAAGTTTACCCAGTTACATGTTTGGTTTAAAGCAGTTCGTTCTAGTCTTCCTGGGTTTTAATCATTCTGTACAATACAGAAAATGGTTACTTCAGAAATGGTTTTAAAAGAAACTTCACTTTGCTATTCTTCAGTCCTCTGAAAGCAAGACTTCCTTCATCTATTACAGTTTCACGTTCCAACCAGGTTTTCTTGAACTACCTTACCTACTTACATTATTATTTAATTACTTAAATGATCCTAGGATTTCTGCTTCTTTAAAATATATAGTTTTAACTTTTTACACATTTGATCTTCAAAAGCCTTGTTACTCAACTTCATGACCAGTTTCGATTTAATATATAATTTAACACTTTCACATCCACTTTCACATATGGGAGACTGTTGTCCTGAGTTTTGCAGTTTTTCAATGTTTCTCTTTGCTGTGATACTTTCTCACACATGCTGCTGTAAACATGGCCATGGTTTTTGCTAGCTATTCATGTTTTTGCTAACTATTCATGTTTTTGCCAACTATCCATGTTTTTGCTAACTATCCATGTTTTTGCTAACTGTCCTTGTTGTTTTCATTCCATTCTCCTAGGCGGAGAAATGTGATAGATTTATGCTTTAACCAGTGTGATTGAAGAGGTGGTAATTTCTACCTCCAATCCACGGTGATTTCTAAGAACATATAAATAAAGTCAGAGGGTTCTGCTCTCTCTCTTTTTTTGCCCTCTTTTTGGCCTCTCATTTGGCTCTCCTTTTTTGGCTCCTTGGCCTGGTCGGCTACGTGTGTTTGTGTCCGTGCAGTACAGTAGAACATCCACAGGAGACCTACCGATTTTTGACAGAAACCCACTTCACTGTTTTACTTCGCACTTTGTAGAATTCTCTGAGTGTTGGTTTTGGGTTTTTTAATTTGGCATACATTTTCTTTGAACATTTAACTTCTTTTACACAGTTTTTAGTTCACCTGTTTGCTTTCTATGACCTTAATTGCTCTCTACAAGTTAAACAAAGGATGAACTATTTGCATCATCACCATTATACATCTCCAAAATAAGACTTTTTAAGAACCAGCTTTCATATATTACTCAGGAGTAGATCAGAAGCTGCTTCTCTTCTACTGAATTCTAACTGCTCAAAAATCATAACAACGAAGCATATGTACAACAATATAATTTTCAAGAATGCCTCTTTTCAGCTTCATCTCTCTCAGCATAATGACTGAAGTACTTACGTGATTGAAAATATTGCAATTATATTATACTACTTCTATTCACACCTAACATCTTAAAAAAAAGAGCAAGGAGCAGTTTCAATACTTACCTTGTCTCTTCCAGATTCTCTTCACCCTAACTATTTAGTCAGAAATGTCTATATACACTTTAACTTGTACAAATGTTTTAGCATCCCAGTAACTTGTTTTTTTCTGTCACCATAAAAATGCTATATTATAACTTACATTCAGGGCTGCATGAGCTGAACATCAACCCTGGCTGACAAGGTACTGTAATTGAATACAGTTTGACTGCAAGCATTGCACCCAGGATTTTACCTGATATAGTCTTTTCTATTTCTTTCTTCAATTTGGACTCCTGTCCTATCTGAAGAAACTCATTACTGATTTGTAAATACCTCCATGTTTATCTATGTTCTCCAATTTTGATTTTAAAGTTCCCCTCTTAATCACCTGAAGTTTTATTAGAAGAAAAAAAAAGGAACCTAGAAGCTTTAATGCACAGGCTGCATCTATTCAAGAAGGTTCATCCTGAGTCATAATCTCGTAATTTGTTATCTGCACACTGGAACCATGTTTCTGCCCAGCCATCTGCACCACGCCTCTACCACAGGTATCTGCCACCTTTTCTGCAACACCCTAAACCTTGGCTCTACAGCTTTGTATGGCCTTTGGACCACAGTCCCTGCAGTTCTGTCTGGCACTATGTGTTTGAACACGCAGCCCATCCAACCACGTGTGCACCCTGGAGGCAAACCACCGTGCAGTCCTCACCAACACTGAAAATACACTTCACACAATAATCCAGCAGCATTTTGCACTGCCTCTTCTAGAGCTTCAACTCATTCCTCACACTGCCTATAAACAATCTAGGCAGTTAAAAGGGGCATAAGATGATGTGTGGCCTCAAAAAAATAAAGTTGCAAAGTACCTGAAAGAACAGAGCAATAGAAGTTATGTTTTACTTCTAACATTAACTTCCTAATACTTTTTACTAAGTCAGCAACACCTTAAGATTATCCAACAATCAGCTTAAACAGTGAATGAACTGTCCATACAAGAGGTCAGCTTAAAGTATTAATCCAAATTAAACATGAGGCTCTTTTCTCAAGTACCATAGCATCCTACAGCTTACCAATACTGTTTCGGGGTCTTTTCAGTGCCAAAATAAAATCAAGACTAGAACACCATTTTCCTTACTGCTTTCGTCAAAAACAGGTAATTATGAAGTCACACATCTGCACAGGCAGTACTCAAAAAGCGTTTCCAATAGAAATAATCAATTTAAGACACAAGAAATTTCTTGACTCTATTGTTTCTCACCAAGCTTTTTCAAACCCCATTTTCTCAGCTCTTATAGTTTTAGTTTATTCTGTCTACAACTAGACTATATATAAATGGGAGTTTGTATCACAGATTTTTAATAAATACCTCCATGATAAATGACACTTTTCATGAAACTCAACATTCAAGCTATACAAATACCAATATAAGAGTACTTTGGGTTTTTCCGCACTCAGGCTAAAAGCATCCATAATTTCTGATTTACAAAATAGTAAGTAAGACTTAAGCATAAACTTGAAGAACTGTGCACTGAAATTTAGCAAATAGACACACATATGCAGTCATTAGAGAAAGTTATAATAAGCTTCCAAATTATCTATGTTCAGTAAAAAGCTGCTTTAAGTTAAAAAACTTCGTATCACTGACAGGTGAAAACTGGAACTAAACAATGTAAGAATCCACTATCCATGGAATTGTGGACTCCTGTGTTACTCTCAGATATTAGGTACATATTATAAATCAGAAGAATGGAGCACGGTTTTCCAATTCAGTGAAATGGCAATGGCAAACATGCTGGCATAAGCAGTGACATTCCAACACATTAAATAATAGCAAGTCAATTGCTACAAGCGGCAATGAAAGCATCAAAGCAGAATTAACAAGGTAAACTTTTTCCAACTGCATACAAGGCATTACACACTTGTAATTTTATTTTCCTTTTCAGTCAAATGCCCTATGTTTAATTTCTTAACTCATTCTGTCCCATGCACAGACTCTTTCAGAGTAAACTCAGGAACCTTCTCAGCATGAATTCTTTCATTTAAATGATGAAATTGGTAACCCTTTTCTAAAAAACACAATACGTCTTAATGATATTTGCTTCAGGAAAAAACTCAGTACTAAAATATGCATAACATCTCATTTTTTTAAATGTTGCTTCTTTTCAAACTACTAGAAAAATTAAGTATATGGAACAACAGAAAAATGCTAAAATTCCACTGCTCTGAATAAACCAATAACATTGTGACAACCACAGCAGTTTCATCTACTGCATCTTTCTGAACTTCAGGGCATCAAGAAATGACACCATATCTCCCAAGAAGTCATTCTAGAATTTTCTGAATGCATTTGATTGAAGACTTTTATCAAAGATAGCAGTGTCACAGCATCTTTGAACAAATCAAAATTAAAAGTGTCATAGTAAAGGAAATCTAAAACGAAGGAAAACTGACTTCCTGCAACATAATTTGCCTTTAGAGTTTTAGTCAGGTACTTAACACGGAACAAAAGTGCATGAAAAATATGCACTGATGAAAAAGGAGCTACCTTTTAAAAAGAAAGCTTATTTGAAGATTAATTAAGGAAATTAAGGCAATTGGCAGGTTGTTTTCCCAGTGTCATTGCAAAACTCAGTGTTTTGCTTTCAAGTTTACAAAACGTTGTGACATTACCTGCTTCTCCACTAATCTTGCAGTAGCAGAACAACTGCAAGAATATTATTTCTCTTCTAGAAAACCAATACTATCACCTAGTGTAGCTCACTGACATAAAACAGCTTCAGAAGAACATTATAACATCACATTATATCCATCAACACTGTTACCAGCCATCAGTTTAACCACTACTGCTTGAAGCTGAGCAGATGCCTTTAAAGACTTTCCAACAGGTTAGAGAGGCTTTAATAATTTCCAGAAGATGCATTAACTTGTTGTACTGTGACAACCAAGTGGCAATACCTTGTGATACAGTTTGCTGTAACAAATAAAGCTGTTTAGGTGAGTTCATGCAAAGACTCTCGAGTCAATGAGGATGGGAGTGAGAAAAGAGCTTGGAAACTTACCCAGAGCAAAGTACTCAAGCCCTAAAGACAGGTGAAAATGAAGGGACAAGGGAAAAGGAGTAAGACATGGGAAAGAAATATTAATCTATTTTTAGAAGGATATTAATTATTTACCTTCCAAAAGTGAAAGTTGGATAAACTGAGGCAGTTGGGCAAAACCTAAACTACCTAATATTAAAAAACTAAATGCTGCTAGGATCCAGTCTCTCAACTAATTTGCTTCAGTGCCCTGAACACGTTTCCTGAATGTGTTGTTTATGCAACAGTAACCATCAGAGGAAATGCCAAAATAAGCCACCAGGTATTTGCAGCAAGGATTATATTTTACAGACCACAAAGGACAACATACATCCATAGTTTTCTGAACAAATACCAGTAACATCACAAGCTAACCCATGATTCTCAATATGAACACCTAAAGAAACAATGTAGATACACACATAACCTTGTCTCAAAGAAAAGTGATATTCTTGACCCTGACGGGACCCTGAAACACACAGGTTTTCAACATACTTTTAACATGGGAGTTTATAAAGTAAGTAAAAACAAGTATCCCATTTATCCCATGAATATTTAGCCTATAAGATATATAGTTTGCTTATTGAACTAAGGTTTTTTAGCTCACTGTCTCTGGTGTGGTTCACCACAAGAAGATACTGCAAGCACCAGTATATCACAATATTCTACAGTTTAAGTAACCTTTAGAAGAAGAAACAGGAAGAGATGCTAGATAAACTCAACTTCTAGAAGAGTAACAGGGTTCACAACTTCTAATTTTTGCATACTCAATCCACAGATATATCAACTATGGCAGCTATAGCTTGTAGCAAGTAGTGCTGTTGTCATAAATTTTCCATTTTAAAAATTTTGCATTAATTACCATGGTGTAAGAATATTCTATGGCCACTTCTGCTCTTAACACAGCTCCATCTACCACCAAATGTGAGGAAATGAGCATTACTTGTGCTCATCTGCTTACCACAGTGACTACCTGCTTGCTTCTACTGTTTACTTCAGCTAGTATGACAGAGCATGAGAGGAAATAGCTGCTTCAGCATTAATTAGAAGGCTAGTTAATGAGAAAGTTAGTTTTGAACAGAAGTCTTCTGTTACAGAAAAATAGCTTGGCCTTTGTGACACACCTGAATTTGACTTAACCGTCTCTCTTTATAGCACAGTTATTTTGGACAGTTAACAAATATCTGTTAAACTGTCTGGATAAGCATTATAGTCCACCCACTCTATTTCCATCATAGATAAGGCTTAGATTCTGACAGTCTTCTACAGCAGAAGCCCCTCCACTTCAAATATAATAAACTATTCAATGATGCTCTTCCACTCTTCAGAAGGAAAAGCAGAAGTTGTTTACTGACAAAATTAATTTAGCTGCCCAGGTAAAAAACCTGAACTGAAAACATGCAAAGAAGGAGCATACTGATGTCCAACTGTTCCCCTCCTGAAAGCAGTGTCAAAAGGAAGACAGCAAACACTGTAGAGTGTTACAAAGGGAATGTGCAGAGTGGCCCCAGAAGACACAAACAGTTCAGTTGTGCGTGGAAGACCAGCATCTTGCAGGCGCCTTTCTGAAAGAGTTTACAGAGTCCAGAAGCAGCATCTAGTTCAGCATACAGAAAATATTCCAAAAACCTCCAAGATGTCTTCCAAAATGCACATTTGTTTCCTTTTATAATTTGAAATTACTTTTATTAAGCCATTAAATGTATGAAGCAGCAAAAGTATTCTGCAGCCAAGTCACTTTCCAACTCCAAACCTAAACATCCTTCTAATTATTATGAGTGGGTCATTGATTAGTGAGTAAGTCAAAGCTTTAGAACTCACAGTGCTTTGGGAAATTTTGATGATGTCCACAGAAATTCTAGAACAGCAAACACAAAACACAGTAATACTTAAAAAGAATAAAAAATACCAAATGCAGGTCAAAGGTGGCTTGTAAAAAGTTTGGCATTTATAAAGTCAAGGAAGTACACTCAAGCTTTCCCGGAATAAAAGAAGAGTTCAAATTCAGGGATGGAACTTTGCAATGCTTTAAAAATACAAGCCACAGATGCAGAAAGAATTTTTAATACAGAATAGTATTACAGCAACAATTAAAACAAACATGCTGGATCTTGGTAGGAGGGCAAGGCTTCACCATACAGACCCCAAATTCTTAGATGCTAAAATGTCAGACATTACTATCACTTGCAAATTATTAGTTATTTCTTCACTTGTCCAAACAGAAAAATATTCTCAAGATAAATAACTTACAGAACATCAAGACTTGAACATCCAGTACTTGAACAGCAAGTTTGAAGGTCTTCTATCAGTTTTATCTCTTCAGTTCTATGTCTAGTTTCAATTATACATGAAATAGTCTCTGCCTCATCTCTTCTGTTTATACTCTGGCACAAAAATTTTGTAATATGAATATTCTCATTTTGATCTATTCAGTAAATTTTTAAGCACTTTCTATTAGATCTTTTAACTATATACAAGATGACTGTGTTTGAAGTTCACTACAGAAGGTCTGGTTTACCACAAGAGAATCACCCTTCGGAATGTACACTCCAGTTCAAAGCTCTTCACTGGAAAAGCAAGCCAGACTTAAAATCTGACAATTAAGCCTGAGAGATAAAAAAAGCACTTTAAATGAAGCCAACTGCATGTTTCCATCAGGGAATAAAGCATGCAGCCAAACTTTTCCACATTTTGCTCTAACATAACTCCGTAAAAAGTGAAACAGGAGGTATGACTCCCAATTTACATATCCAGTCTGCTGTTGATGAGGTTTGTTTTTACAGTGAATGGAATTTTAAATTCAATCATCTCCTAGTCTTACAAAAGAGAAATAAAATATATGTATCTATTGTGTTATCCCTTAACACTGCCATTATGTCCCACACGCTCTATCATTCATTCATACACTTGCATGCAAAGAAGTTAAAAACATATAAATTTATCTCTTACTTTCCCTAAGAAGTACACATATTACTGAATAAATATCCATACAACAAACTGGGGGTTTTAAGAGCCGTTACGTGAAACACAAACTCAAGTGAACTTGACTTACCAGTTCCCTAAGTAGGACAAATTCAAGCTTATTTACATTCTTTAAACTTTTTATCTTTGACAGAAAAATTACAAAACCTGAGTTAACACATCTTTCTCTACAAGTCCAAAACTCTCTTTGAACCAACCAAAAGCACTGACAATGCCTAGTGTAGTTATGTAAATACATCAAAAAGAGCCATCTCAGAGCTCCCTAACATTTTTCATTCATTGAGCTGTGAATTCTTCACATGCTGTGTAGCAAGTTTCTGTCCAACAAAGCATCTTCAAAGACCACAAAAAAATGAATCCCATTATGGGCCACAGCAGCTGCAGGTCTGACAGCACAATTCATTTGGGGCACTTTCTCAGGTGCAAACAGCTTCACACATGGCTTGCCACCATTTAAGCATGCACACACTAAGAGTGCAGCCAGCTAGATAGCAATTCAGTGACCTGATCAAACTCTAAAATAAATACTCAAAAAGAGAAGCCTTCACTACTTGATAGACACTTTAATCCATTTAATAAAACTCATGCAGCTCCATTAAACCGGGTACAAGACTGAAGGTAGACCTGTACTTAATTTGTTCCCTCTTGTCATAAAAATGTATCATGGGAAAAGTGAAAAATCATTTACAGCTTCCTTTACATTCTGAAAAAACAGGAGTAATTTTTTTCTGCAAAACCCATCACCTGGAAGTTTCATAGTCTGCAAAGTGAGAAAGCATACCTGCTATAGGCACATATCCAACTCCTTGCTGATAAACAGTGGGCATCAGGACCACTGGCTGGGGCTGCATCATCATGGCAGCTGGCAAAGACTTAACAGAAAAAGCACAAATTAGAACACATTAGAACAACTCAGGAAATAGCAAAAAAAAGAATAAAATCCAACAATTAAAATTGTTTGCAAACAAATCATCACATTGTAAATCCATGTTCAATAGTACAATATGACTATGCTGAGTGCTAATCTATATTAAACAAAATCTCTGGCAAACTAACTGAACTACCATTTTTCAAATTACAATTAATGTGCCTGTGAATCAATAAAAACACATCAGGTCAAACCAACTTTTTGCAAGAGTGATGAAATGTTGTTATCAAAGTGAATTATTTTAAAATACAGGTTTAATCAGCTTTCAGGCCTTAGTCTTGTGAAATGAATATACAACATGCACATCATAAATTAAATATTAGACAAAATCTGAATTTTAGTCTTCTTTTTTATTTTTAAAAGCAGTACACTGCTCCTAGAAGCAAATTTTAGTTTAAATCAATTATTTTTGAGGTAAACCAGTGCTTTAAACAAAATATCAAATTAACTCCATTCCCTTTTGCTATCACAATAACTTGAGTTATATTTCAGTTCAGTTTGATCCTTGGAAATACTGAATATTATGTACAGTACATTCACAGGGAGACAGTTTTCAAGGTTAATTATAAACTCTTTTGTCCCCGGGTAATGGAACAACTGTTCAGATCTGGGGCAGAATGTGAATTTCAAACAGCAGGGAACATCTGTTCCCAGCTGTGCACTCAACAGCAGCTTGGAACTTTTTATGATATACAAGTGCAGTAGGAACAGCTCAGCGCTGCACATGCTACTGATGCACATGATATCCACCAGCTACTTAATGCAAAGGTGACAGATGAGAACACTCCAGGAGCTGCTAAACAAACCAGTGCAAGTCTGCCGTTCATGACCAGTAGCACCAAATGAACAAGAACGGAAGTGAAAAACAATGTCATCTGAAAGAGCATTCACGCTACCCAAGAAACACCTAGGACAGAGAAGAGTTTCCATTATTTTGCTTTTAAATTAACATGAGTTTTTAAAGATTTAGGGGGAAAAGTTATTTTTAGATTGCACAAAGCTTTTTAAAAATTACTATTATTAAATTAGAAATGACAGTGGGCCATTTAGCTGAGGATTTCTTTTTTATACAGATAGTAGCACAGTGATAAGGAAACTTTCCTGTCTGACTATCCAGGAGCCACTCTGGCAGTCACACTCCCACCACTCCAGTCTGTAACTGCTGAGACCAAGGGCCCTTCAGACTGGTTGGCTCCAGTGACCCCACGGTGCCCCTCTTGACTCCCTGCACACCCCACACTCACACAGTCAGATTGGGTTTGGCTCAGCCCTGGGCTTCCCACAGCAGAGTCCCAGATGTCCGGATCTTAAAAACAATTTAATCATGGTGCAGTAAGGCAGAAACAGCTCAAGCTGGTGCCTCTGGGGAGGGACCCTCAACAAAGGAATCCCTGAGCTTTTACACCCACACAGCCTGTGCACCCAGACAGTCTGGGCTCTTCCTGCTGAGTCATCAGCTCCCGCTTATCTGAGTGTCCAGTCATCCAGCCGGTGCCACAGGTTCCTCTGCCCTTTGTGGTGCAAAGGGTCAGCACCAGGTCATGGTCCCTTTCCCGGGGCTCCTGCCATGTCCCTATCCAGGGGACAACCTGCAGCTCTCACTGCAGCTGCACACCCAGTACCTGTTCTCAGTATATTCCTCAATAACAGGAATAAGCTGAACTTTTGTAACTGCAAAACAAAATAAATACCCACTTGCCATTTCACCACAAAGTGTTGTCTACAAACATTTTTGACTGCTATTCCCAAAGTTAGGTATAATTATTTTAAATGCCAACACACAGAAACACCCAGTATGGTACAACAGATCTATTTCAGTCTAAAATATCTCCCTCCCACTACTTAAGAAGTTTCTCTCCCTTCCCACCCCAAACTCGGCTTACCGTGTATGACATAACCAGATTAATCATTCCTTCCTTGTCATCACCTTGCCTTCCACTCAAGCTATACCATTCATCCTCCACATTTCCTTGTTTCAGAGACTCAGGAATTGTAATGTGTGTCCAAGCAATGCGGTCATCCATTGAAAAGGCTCGCTGAAATATAATTTGAAAAATATTACCAAGTTAATTGTCCCGGAAAAAAATCCCAAACTTAAAATAATCCTTGACTAACACTTCAGTTTTATGCTATTAAACTTTATTAATTTTATCCCCTTTGAAACTACTGAAGTGTCAGTAAATATTTGGCCATCTCCTTTCCAAGAAGGACAAAGGACACTTTTAGTGGGATTATAGATTGATTGCAGATACTTAATAGCAAGAAATTGAAAACCTGAAGCAGAACACTCTAGAAATACAGCATCCTAACATCAGGAATGATGTGACATCACATCAGAGGCCACTACATGAATGTAAACAGCTTCTGTTTACTATGATAGGATGTGAACTCCAGCAGATAGAAATATTGATCTGCCACCCCCCCCCCCCCCCCCCCGCCATAAAAAAAACACCTTAACCAC
>VYZT01004141.1:2413-17162 GCA_013400735.1 Pomatostomus ruficeps | reverse complement strand
GCACTCCCGGAGCGATCGGCGGGAAGGGGCGGGGCTGTGCGGTCCGCGGGGCGCTCCCCGGCCCCCCTCTGCCAGCCGCGGGGGCCGTGTGGGAAAAGGAGCAACTCACTGCCTGGCCTGGCCCCAGTGGCTTCCCAAACCTTGCTGAGCAAGCGCAGCCCTTTTCCGAGAGAACAAAAGCAGCTTTAATATTCATCCGAGGGCTGCTTCGGGATATAAAATCTGATTATTTCAAAGCCTATTTAAATAACATAGCTGTTTCCCGTTGTTAGGGCTGTTTCCTGTTGTCAGGATCTGCTGCACAATTTTAGCCCTTAATTAAAATTCTAGCGTGGATTTTTGGCAGCTGGAAATAGAACAGTGCAATTAGGAATGCTCCAAATATAGCACCAGCTTTTTTTTCCCCTCCACTCTACACTAAGATATTCTTGCAGTGAGAACAGCCTCATCTTTTTTACATCATAGAATCACAGAATGTTACGGAATTGAAATGGGACTTAAAGATCATCCAGTTCAAACCCCCCTGGCATGGCAGAGACACTTCCCACGAGACCGGGGTGTTCAGGGGAGCTCCATCCAACCTGACTTTGAACACTGAAAGGGATGGGGCACCCACAGCTTTTCTGGGCAACCTGTTCCAGTGCCTCACCAAGAATTCCTGCCTGATATCTAAGCTAAATTTCCCCTCCTTCGATTTGTACCCATTACTCCTTGTCTGGTCACTGCAGCTCCTCACGAGGAGTTCCCTATCCAGCTTCCCTGCAAGGTCCCCTTCAGATACCAGAACGTTGTTGTCAGGTTTCCACACAACTTTCCCTTCCCCAGGCTGAACAGCCTCCACTTTCTCAGCCGGTCTTTGGAGAGCTTAAATTTCATGACCCTTCTCTGGACTTGCTCTAACAGTTCCATGTCCTTTTACGCTGGGGACTCTAGAGGTGTGTGCAGTTCTCCAGATGAGGTCTCACAAAAGTGGAAGGCAAGAATGAATTCCCTTGTCCTGCTGGCCGCACCTTTTGATGCAGCCTGGGACACAGTTGGCTTTACGCACACTGCCGGCTCATGTTCAGTCTGTCGTCAGCCCCAAGGGTTTCTCTGCAGGGAGAAAGTCTTGACAGTATTACGACATTGCAGTCTTGACATCGTGAGGTCAGTATGGAGGAAAAAAAAATGTTAACAAGCTTCATTAGTATTCTTACACCTATAACCCCACAAGCTACAAAATTATTTTTGGGTGAGTCATGAGCAGTTACAGTTTTACTCATCATGGATTTCATTCCAAGACCTCATCTAGTCACAATAATTTCAAAGAGATCAGACAGGAGAAGACATTATTGCCTCCATAAAATTTGTATAAACAGGAAAAAAAATAGTAATATTAACTCGGAAATTCTTGAGATTTGTTTTCCATATATAGAAATACGCAGTGACTAAGGTGAGCATTGTCCCTTCCTGACTTCATTTTTTATTATCCTGGTTTATTATTGTTCTCAGGAAAATCCACATAGGCTCTAATAACTTACTTTAATTCACCATTTTAAGCCAGTCTAAGCATTTTTTCAGGGGTTTGTCGCTGGACAAGCTTCCCCCCGGTCCTTGAATCGGTGGCCTGGCAGCGGCACGGCAGTGGCGGCACCGCCACCTGGCGCACATCTCTGGAAGGACAGGCGGCCTCCGACCGGGGCCAGGCGGGTCGGCTTCCCTAGGGATCCCCGCAAACAGGTAGGCAAAAACTGTCGGCGACGCGCCTGGTGTCAGCGTCGTAATTAAAGCGGGAATGTAAGCCATGGGAAAGGTGAGAGAACAAAAGTTATTAAACCCTCATATTTGCAACATATGGGCATCGTTAAGAAAAGGTTGAAAGGTAATCAAGAAGCTATAATGACAATAAATTGCCTTTATCTTGTAATAAACATTTAGACATCAGTTTCTCCTGTATCACTCTTTCATTCTCATTTCAAGTCTCTTCTGTGTTGTTCCCAGTGCTTCATCTACCGTTCAGATTTGTGATAGGCCCATTTGCCTCTTTTTATGAATTTTTAAGAGCCTAATATCTCTGAAGACATTAGGTAAAAATTGTTTTAAACCAGACAGCTGGCTGTAGATGTCTAGAGACAAACAAATACACATCCACATAGTGGGATTGCTTGAAAATTATCAGACATTTCTCCCTAGGCTGGCTCCAGAATGTGAAAGTGTAGATGGCACCTAAGCTTTTCTTCATCAAATCAGAAACCAGTGTCTCAAGGTGGCAGAGGAGGAGAGTAATGCACATGATGCTGCCCTCACTGAGAAACAGTTGCAGCAGAACTCCTGCCAAATTAATTCTATGCTTGTTCAGAAGCCCAGAAGGGACACTTCAAAGGCTGAGGAGAGTCTGATGCTATGAGGGAAGTGACAGAACACAAAGCTCAGTGGATAACGTCTGACTTTCATTAGGTGCTTGTTTAGCACTGAGCATTGCAGTCTGACTCTAAAACTGAAACCTGTCAGATGGCACTCTAAACATGTAAATGGCAGTAATTAGTGTGGTGAGAGAACTACATTTGTACCTCTGTGAAAATAGTGCACTCTTACGAAGGTCAAGCCTCCCAGTTTTTTAGGTAAGATACATATTAGAATCCTTCAGTTAGGAAGTAAACTTCAAACTCTGTTAGTTCATCTCTTCCCCAGGGAAAGCTCACAAGTGAGGTGGGTGGTTACATTTTATGCCATTTTGAGTATCTCTCTTGATACTGGGGGAGTTTCCACCATCATTGTAACCCCATTGACTTATTGTGGCTTACAAAAACAGTGAAGTCACAAGAAGGTTTTAAAATGTACTCTTAGCTGTGCAAAAGCTAGTGAATAAAAGCACAGTAATAAATCACAGTTGGGACTTGTCTGTGTCAGAGATATTCATCTGGCCCTGCAGAGGATCTCACAGTGAACTGGCAAAACAGGTTTTGGGTTAAGTTTTGTAGGTATTATGAACATACAAGAGTCCTGTGGGATGGCTCTGCATCCCTTCCACTACTGGCTTGGATCTCAGGCAGTATCAGCCCTTTTTTGCCATGTCCCCATAGAATTTTAGATGCCACGAGACTCTGTTGCATGGCAAAAAACATCTTTTGCAAAATGCAGAGCCCAATTCCACCATCATTTCTTACACAGTCTCACCAAGCTGACTTGAAGTTAATTGTGGGCAGGGGTGACAGTGGAGAAGGCCAAAGGGATCCACTGCTTTGCAGATCCAACCCATAGCAAAGTGTAAGTGCAGAGAAAGGAAAGGGATGTCTCAGCCTTACAGCTATGGAAAAGCCCTTGGAGTCCTGGTGTGCTGAGTGCAGCCTGTTGGGATGTATGCAGACTTACACAGGGGCTGGACACAGCACCAAACACCAAACAAGAGACTGCAATGCTAATCTTTTGTTCATGGTGCCAGATCAAGCTTGGTAATGAACAATTGAGCTGAAACAGGAACACGGAAATCCCAGATGGTGTTCGGACTGGCGGTAACAAACAATAATTTCCACTTCAATGGCATACCAGGTACTCACAGTGCATTGCAAACTTTAATTAATCCTCACAGTCCAGTTGGTATGCAGAAGAATTGTATGTCCCATCATGGAGAAAAGATAGCTCCAGCATGAAACATGGCAGCTCTGTAACAGCACACAACAACATTACCCAGGAATTTCTGTTAGGATGGATCCTGCACTGAGAGTAGAAGAGAATAAATTGAGGGGAGAAATAATTAAATACAGACTGAAGATGAAAATCAGTGCTGCCTCCCTCCTGACACCGTACCATGAAGCAGAGCTGTTAAACAGCAGGCAGCTCACCACTCTCAGAACCACTGCAGAATTTCATACTCCAGTGTTAGAGCTGCTGATTGAGCCAGATGAGTATTGGCAAAAACGTTGTTGGAGCAATTGTGGGGGTTTCTAGCAACAAAGCCAAGAGCACTGCCGAGCAGCTAATAAGTGGCTATTCTTCAGTCACGCTGCACTCAAAATAGCTTTCCAGCAGAGGAAAAGCAAATTCTATTGGCTTCAACACCTGGTTGAGCAACTTAATAAGGACAAAATTGAAAGTTAGAGCTGAATCATTATTTATTTTATAACTACATCTTCATCACACAGTCCACTCCAAAATGGGAGTTATTTCATTTCAAATCAGGTTTGTGCAAGGTTTTTCTGTAGGTTCATTCAGCACAGAGGTGAGGAGAAGGTTCTTTGAAAACAATTTCAGACACCAGCTGCTTCAGAGGAGGACAGCAATCTACAATCATAAGAAGACTTTCTCCTTTTTCTCCAGCTCTGCTGTACATTTCCCAAATTGTATTTTTAAGTGTATTTTTAATCCACCAGGGAAATTGTAGTAGTGTAAAACTGTATTTTGTGTTATTTTGGTAACATGTCCATTTTCAGACAGCACTTCAGAAGAGATGAGCAAATAGTTAGAAGAGCAAAATGTCTGTCCTGTGCACAGCAGACACAGAAAACCTCTTGTTCCTCTTATTGACATTACCTTTTATATATTTGAAAGCTGCTATTGTTTTACCTCTTAGATTTCTTTTCTCTGAAGTTCAACTATTCAGAAGAATGTCAGATTAAATCTATCCTAATTCCTTCAGCCTTTTCTAACAAATATACCTTTATGAAGCCTGATAATTATTGTTGTATTCCTCTGGTTTTTTTCCCAGTAGGTCCATACCTTCCATGAAGTGTCCAAAACTGGCTGTGTCCCATCCCAGCTCAGATGTCCACCTATCCACAGACAGCTTCAAGGAGAGCTGAAGAATTGCTAAATGTTTTGTATATGATAACATGGGCTATAAATTGCAATAACGATTTGCCTTTTTTACAGCAGAATAACCTTGTTAATATCAAAATCGCTTTCTGACATGCAATTATTTAACTTGTTCTTCCTCATTTTATGTTTCTGCAGTTCATTATTCTTGTCTAAGTGTGATGACTTGTTTGTTTTTATTGAGTTGCAGCCTCTCAACTCATGATGTTCTTATACGATGTATACCTGTTAGGTTTGATTGGCAAAAATACCTACCCACAGTAATTGTGAATAAATCAACGTGTTTGTTGGTTTGTTAAAAACCAGTTGCTCTCTTATCTAGAGAGAAGTCTAACAAATGAAATTTTTTTCTTTTTTATTTAATCAGATTATCCTTTTTTTTATCTAGATTATTTTTCAAACAGGAGGATTCCCTGCTGCCTCATTTAAAAAATACAGAAGTTAAAAGTAATTTTTTGAAAATAAAGACTAAAGCAACATAGATTTTGGCATTCTAGTCTCACTAAAGGAGGACTTGCAGTATTCTCAGTTATGATATCCTATTTGTACGTAGTACCATGCCAGGCTGTGAACAGATGTTGTAGGCATCCTGTTCATGTGCAGTACAAATTTCCATGTATTTATTTCATTTTTTTGTTCTCTTCTCAGAAAATAAAATAAATACGTAGAAAAATGAAGGGATTGTTTTTGTCTGCTCACCAAATTTCTCCTCACAAAAATATAGATTAAGACATAGAAGGGAAGAAACAATGAAAAATAAGAGGGAAATGACAGAGGAAGAAGTGACAACTTCCTTCAAAATGGTAAGAATGTTGGTTTAGGGTAATTCTAATAAGCCAATTTTTTTTCAGATATCTTCCAAACCATAGTCAATTTGTTCATACATTTCCCATTTGATCTAATATTTTGTGTAGCACAAATTCCTTAATTCTTAAGTAGTGAATTGCTGGGCAGGAATTCTTTCATTCCCACTCTATCCCCAGGCAGGCAAACATTGCTCTTCTGCTTACAACTTTATTATAGAAATTTCTACTCATATTTCCAGCAAAGCATAGTTTTTCTCTTTTGCAAGTCAGCTGCTTTGTTGATTCTCCTAGATCGCATCATATACATGCAGATCAATGTGCTTTCTCCTCTTTCCAGCTGCTATTTTTTACAGAAGAGGCACCAGTTTTCTGTGTGTAAGAGGATTTCTGCATGTTAAATGGCATAATTTCTCCTACTGGGTATTTCAGTTTTATAGATATTGGTTTTTATAATTAACAGTGAATATTATGAGGACTTTACAGTAACAGTGCTTTCAGTAGTGATATTTAATAGGTTCTTTCCCTGGTTGGCTCTTCCCCTATGTCTTTATATTCGGTGCCTATCTGCCTGCAAGGAAATCGTTATTTTCTGTTAGATGTTTAATCACAAACCTTGCAAGGAAATTTGCTGTTTTCCAAACAGTGCAGAACTAACTTCATTACCACATTGACATGCCAGATACACTTCTCAGCCCTCGAGTCTCATCTTCTTAAAAGTCTATAGCCTATATTCCCTTTGGAAAAGATTATTTTCAAATAATTCCATAGACCAATTTATTATTTCCATCTTTCCTCTAGAGTACTTCTTGCTGAATGTGACAGGTTGTGGGGGAAGGGCAAGTTGCACAGAAATACACACGGTGCCTGCAGTGAGATTTTCATATGTACTGGCTCCGGTTTCTGTGTGGTCAGATCCTCAGCCTCCTCTGAAGTCAGCACGGATGTACAAAGAGGGTCTGGAGCTCCGTCCAGGGAGGAATAGCAGTTTTGCTTCTCTGCAAAGCTGCCTTAGCTCAGCCTCAGGGAAGTCAATAGGAGCTACAGGAGTGCAGCACCTCTGAAAATGCAGCATATTCGGCAGCTTTTATCATGTTTTTTTCCAACAACTTCAAAGTTGTTATGGTACTAGAGACAGTGCTGAGGTAAAGCAATTAGATACTGAGTCAGCTTGAGCATTCTCAAGCATCAGGACTGGACAAGTCAACATCTGTAGCTAAATTTTTCAGGCATTTCCCAACTCCTACTTCTGTTCACTGATTATTAGGTGTCACCATATAAAGTGTCACCTTAATCTTCAGTCACATAAGTATGTGAAAGAAGAAGAAAATTAATTTCTCTTTGCAAGGGAGACTTCTAATGAGGTATTTGCCTTGTGTTTAAAACTAATTGCTTTAAACACAAGAGAAATAGGCATCTTCTTAGACTTACTGAAGATCTAAGCTCAGTTTCTATGGGCTCTATGATCTCAGTAAGTGGTTTGATCTCTCCACGCTGCCTCTCCCATTCCCAAACAAGGTAACATTAATGTACGTGTTACAATTCTGCATGCTCAAGGGCAGGGTCATCTGTGACCATGGACAGAGTGTTTAGGACAAAAGGTCCTTTTGGTCAAGGTCTTCAACACTTACTGCAACATGTAATATACATATTGTATTTATATCAACAGGAAGAACTTAAAAAAAAAACACATTTAGGGTGTGTGTACATCATTCTATCTTCTGAAAGATTGGAGAAAGACAGAAAAAGTGGGAGTGTGTTTTAAGCTACAGGACATGCAGGTGGTGTCACTGGTGCCACGTGGGAGCTGCCAGGAGGCCCCTTAATTTGCATCAGCAGGTGGGGGTTCCCCTGTGGCCGGGGAATAAGTGCACACAGCACAGGCCACACACCAAGCTGAGTGTGCAGAACAGCACTAGCCTGCTCTGTCTCAGGTTAGCTCTGCTATTCAGCACTGGCTGGTTAAGATACAATGGTCTTTTTAGTCAGAATAACTGCAGAAGTGTGTGTGCATATGAACCCTCCTGAGGCCTCATGAACACCTCAAGTTGTCTGCAGGTATGCACTTGGAAAGAATGAATGCCAGAAAAAGCAATGATACAAGGCAGGTAAGAAAAGCTAGCTTTCTTCATCTTTATATGTAAAGTGTTCACATTAAGAAAATTGAAAGCAATGAATTGCTGCTCTAAGTGTGGTTTTAACCAAAGTTCTGATAAACTGTAAAGAAAGCAAAAGTTAGTATGACACACAGATATAACAGATTTGTATAACACGTATGCTCACATACCTGTTTCAAGTCACTTTTTCTTGGCTTCCCTTCTGCTGCTTATAGCATCGTGTAGCACTTCCTGGCACATATTGGTGCTTTCAACACGAAGGTGGTGTCACCTGACTGTAATTAGAGAGATCTC
The DNA here is from genome assembly GCA_013400735.1 of Pomatostomus ruficeps. Taxonomy (NCBI): domain Eukaryota; kingdom Metazoa; phylum Chordata; class Aves; order Passeriformes; family Timaliidae; genus Pomatostomus; species Pomatostomus ruficeps. Next base: position 9,157 of record VYZT01004141.1, on the reverse strand, counting down.
CCCTGCAGGAATCCAGCCCTACACCTATATTCAGAACACAAAAAAATGTGTGAATTAAAAATACAACTTTGCTTTTCTATGTGATAACCAAGCATATAATTTTCTTTCCTTTTGTTTTTTTTCCTAAAATAAAGATGGGGAAGACAGAAACATTGTAGGATTATCTGAGCTTTTATACATCGTTCACAAAGACTGCCAGTTATAGAAAGGACAGTGCTGCATATATGATTTTTCTTCATTCTTGTTCAATGGTTTACCAGGAAAAAACCTGATTTTAGTATGACCTGTAAATACTGCTATTGAAATAGTCTATCAAAATTGGAGAAAGATTTGTTTCCTCTCTCTGCAGAATTCGCCAAATGTTTACACGTTATGTGAAGTAACAATTTTATGCTCTATAATACCTTTGCAAGCCCTAACACTGCTCTTAGCTCCTACAGAAGCCTCTGAAGTTTTATGTAAGACACCCTCAGATTTCATGTGTGTTATGGATACAGGACAGCAGCTGAAGCTAGTTGGAAAGATCTATTGAAAAATGAGGGTGACAGAGCTATCTACCCCACCACAGAGTAATTTTCTGTCACTCTTCTCAGGACATATTTCTGGAACCCTTTCTTTGTGACCATTTTTCCTTTTTAACTTCGACCCTACTGAACTTTTGTTTTTCTCACAGCTTTCCCTGTGGCACTGGGCAACAAGAATTAGGTACCATCAGTCTGGTGTTGCACAGATGCAGTTGTCAATGAATACCAGGTAGTATGGTTCAGATTACCTTGGCACCTTCGTACAGGCAATTCACGTCTCAGTATTAGTACTATCCGATAACAATAGCACTTAAAGGCCTCTATTTAGATTGGGTTCTAATTGTACCAGGCATTTTCTCTGATTAAACTATTTTTATGTGTACATAAACTGTTCTGACTGATGTTGTTGATCCAGAGTAAGAGATTTCTACCTTCAGCCTTTGCCACAACTCTTTTTTGCTCCCTCCACTTTGTTCTTTCAACATTTACCTTATCATTCCCTCCTTCAGTTCCGTAAAATTTTTCTAGCTTAAGACAAACAAACAAACAAAGGCTCTCATGTGTGAAAATAAACACACTATTTAATATCACTGCCTTATTATTCAGTTAGGGAACCAAGATATGGAGAGATTAAATGACTTGCTAGAGGAAAAAGAGGAAGGACACAGGAAGAAAATTTAGCTCCTCTGAGACACAGTTCAGCATCGTAAATTCTTTGTTCTGACTTCATCTTACCTCTGAGTGTTGCCCAATATCTTTATGCTCAAACTTCTCTCATCTAGACTGTATCTCTTCTGATTTCAAAGGGTGGCTTGTCACACAGGACAGGCATGGAAGAGATTAAGAGGTTGTTCTAGGGTTTTCATCTCCCGAATTTTTCTCCAATGCCACTGCTACAAGCTACAGTGAAAATGATGTACTGGAATCACAACTTTCCCTTCACCATCTCAGAATTTTTTTTCCTCTATCATACTTGTTCAGTGAACTGTTTGTTTGCCAGCTTCTGCCTGGCAAGCATCATCTACCTGCTTTGTGCATGAATGTCAGGGATAACTTGAAAGTTCAGCATGATTACCAGTTGGCCAGCTGCCATGCTGGTCTTAAGGATTCAACATTTCACCCACAAAAATGACATGTATTTATTTATCTGTATTTAAAAAGTTCCACTGGCTATTGTGTCTAGATGTAGAAACAAAAGCTTTTAGCCAAATGTAAATATGCACTGCCTGAATTAGTGTCCACTAATGAAAGCCCTTCTTGACCAACCTAAACTAACATACCCTCCTACATCTTTAAGTTCCTCCATGCTCTTTCTCAAAGTCTGGAGAATGCAGTGTGATCTGTAACTGAAAGAACTTAGAAGCTGATAATCTAGTAGGGAAGTAGATTCCAGGATCCTGGACGAAGTACATTGCCCACTGTCAATCAAATTAGCACAAACTGCATTTTTCTCCTCCTTTGGCTGAAGCAGTGAGTTCTCTGTTAGGTTTTTTCTACATGAAGCTACCTACTGTAAAATATATTCGCACCTAACAATCTAATTAAAAAAACCCCACAAACCTATGCTCAGAACCTGAAGTTAACTTGATTTCTAAAAACACCTCACATGAACTCATGTATTAATGCACAGAAGGGATGGCATAGTTTCTCCCTGGTAGGCAGCTGAGCAACACACAGCTGTTTGTTCACTTCTGCTCCAGTAGGATTAAGGGTAGAATCAGAAGGGTAAAAGTGAGAAAACTTGTGCATTGAGATAAAGGGAATTTAATTTTTTTAAAGGGGATGGGGAGAAGGAGTACAAACAACAAAGAGAGGGGGGAAAAAACCCCACAATAAACAAAACCAAGTAAAAAAAGTGATCCAAAAAAACCACTTGCTCACCACCAACTGATGCCCAGCCCTGAGAAATGTCAGCTCATGCCAGCCTCCATCCCCTTCTCCCAGTTTTATTGTTGAGCATGGCCTCGTGTGATGTGAGATATTCCTTGAGTTGGTTGGGGTCAGCTGTCCCAGCTGTGCCTCCTTCCAATTTCTTGGAAAATCCACCCACAACCTTGTAGCTGGTGGGGAAGTGTGACAAGCAGAAAAGGCCTTGACACTCTGTAAGTACTGCTCAGTGATAATGAAAACATCCATGTTTTAATTGAAAATCTAAAATGTAACATCACACAAGCTATTGTGAAGAAATTTAACTCTATCATAGTCAGAACCTGTGCAAAGGAAAATTACTAAGTGGATGTGGACAGCTCTGCAGAGCCTTTATTCCTAAAATGGTAATAGTCCATTTTTAAAGCTGAAGTATGGATAAGGATTTGCACCATACATACAAATACAAATATTTAAAATATATTGCCAGTAAACATAGTGGAATGTTGTTACTGATAAAATAGTAAAAGAAACGTCCAAAGCAAGCTTTTACTAGCAGTCAAACCTTTGAGATATTCCAAATGTAAGAAGACGTGTTTTAAGCAAAGAGAGAGAGAGTCTCCAGAAACTTGGCCTCAGCATGCTTATGCAATAAGGTGGAAAATTCCCAGGATCTGTTCTTATCACTGCTGCCAAAAGTGCATATTTCTCAGCTAATTCTTGTAGTTGTCCTTTCACTTGCAGCATCCAATTCCTCTGAACTTCCCTGAGCCTATAAAGTTCTTCTAATATGTCCCTTAGATGGTGGTCTCTGAGTTTTTCTTGCTCATACAGTTTCTCCTTCAATCCCAGTGTGATTTGCAAGCATTCCAAATGTTTCTTTCTTCTAATATATCCATCTTTTGCTACATTTTATTATCTTAGTATGGAAAAATATGTCAGGACATTTCCATGATCTCTGTCTTCAACTGTTCATTGATTTAATCCAGATTTTTACTCTGCAGTTCTAATTTTTTGATTTTGTTGCCTTTGTTTTTCAGCGTGTCCCTGGCATCATCCACTTTTCTGGGTAGATCTTCTACTGATGTCCTCAAACAGCTTGCACTGGCCCGCAGTCGCCTCAACTCATCCTTCAAATCTTCACTTTCTTTCAGTAAATTCCCATTTCCAATATCCAGCTCTGCTACTGTTTCTCTGATGTGCTGTCCTTTATTTTGCAAGCTTTCATTTTTGAAAGACAATTTATTAACCAGAGAGTTTTTTATCTTAGAGGAAGAAAGCATGGTCAAGGTGGCAGGACACTGCTGTGCTCTGACAGCCTCCAGCCTGCCCAAGTGTGACATAGTATGGCTGTCACTATTCCATGGTTCCAAACTGCCTGCTCCTACTGGGTGGCCCTTGCTTGCAAGATGTTGTCAAAAAAAGTATCAGAAGGTGTTTTAAGAAAATGAAGAGCTTCAGGATAAAACTACTTCATTAGAAATCAGTTGAGAGTTAAACAGTGCATGGAAATACAGCATTTTTCAAAACAGGAAAGTATTTAACAGAGAGTGGTGAAAGGCACCAGGTAGGACTGATGCTTTTGGTATATTTACTGAATGAATGTTCAGAGACCTGTTATGAACAGTGAAATGACCCCATTTTTAGATGACATAGCATTCTTCATGTTAGAGCAATTCCAGCTGAATTGTACATGAGATTCTTAGATAACAGTAGTCATTTGTGAGACGAACGTGGGAATCATGGTGCATATATCGATAAAACAACAATCCTCATAACATTAGCAGCAGCAAGGAGAATTCATAGTGCATTAAAAAAAATTGTGGAGTGAACAAAGAGCTAGTAGGGTGTTCTTACAGCAGAACTCCTCTAGCTCTCTCTCCTGGCTCTCCCATCCATCTCCTGCTCCTATCCATGGCAATTCTTGTCCTTGGTTTTTCTCCAGTCTGAGCCTGTGGTTGTGTACCCTAGGTTGGCAGTATATTCTTTCCATGCCTCTGCTGTGGGTATTTTCAAGGTAAGAAGCAGCCTAGAATCCTACCATGGTGCCTCTCATCACTCTGTATTAAATACTTACCTCTTTTAAAAAATTATGTATTTCTGTGCACTGTTTAACTCTCAGCTAATTTCTAATGAAGTCGTGTTACCCTAAAGTGTATAATAGCTCTATACAGCACTGAGTGTCATTGCTATTCTCACACTAGTCCCATCCTCACACACTACAATAGCAAGACAAGCAAAGCAGGCTGTATAGGCCTGTCTACCCTATTCTCTAGTGGAGATCTGTGGCACCTTTAGAGCATCCATGTGTTGGAATAATTAATGAGGATTTCAAGCCCAGCTCATCAATCTTGAAAGTTTCTTCAGTGTGTCTGTCAGCAATTCTTTTGCTTTGCTGGTGAGTGTCCTTTCTGGGACAGAGTCCACAGCTTCCATTAGCTCAGTACACTTCCACACCAAATCCTTACTGCGGTGTGTCATGGCTCTCCCAGCACTCAAATTCCTGCTTCAGTTTGGTGTGACTTGTAACAGGCTGAGCACATTGCACGCCAAATACCTCGCTCCCCATTTGCAATGGCTGGAGTACACCAGAGATACCTTGTCCATAGAAGCAAAGGCAGTTGTTTGTGAGATGGCGCCTGGGTAGTAGAGAAGGATTTTATTCAGTTGCAATAAATACCTTTTTGTCTGAGTGAGTTTAGGTGAGCTGCATTAATACCAAGCACTTTTTTCCCTCTCTTTTCTTCCGCTTTTTGGCAGTGTCTCCCCATCATTTGAAACCAATTAGCAGGTGTATGGCATTGCAGAACCAGCAACTTTTCAAAGGATCTTCCCTGTCTCTGCTGATTCTCCTTCACTACTGTTACATAATTCTCTCCTTCTGGATGAGTTATTCTTCCATTTTATGCTGTTCTAGCATGAAATTACAAAGCACCGTACTGCAAATTAGATTTCAGTAGGTATATCAGGTGTATTAAGAAAGGTAATTCCAAATGGCCTCAAAAAATACCCTTTTTAAATGTCTCTTAAATGGAAGCATCCACTCATGTTGTAGGAAAAACAGGGAAAAAAGACAAGAGGGACAAGAAAGGTTGTGATATATTTTGCATTGCAAAGCCTAAGCTTGTTAGCATAATTTTCAGTGTGCAAAGTCCTTATTGTTTTCGTAAGACTGGGACATGCTGCAGCTCTGCCTGTGGAGTGACTGACTTCTAGTGAAATATCTCTGAAAAATGTCCCTTTAAAACACACTTCTCTAAGAAACAAAAAGGTTGGGGGAAGAAGGAAGGAGATTCATAAATGTGCCATGAATTTCTAGAGAAGGGAAAACTTGTTAGGAAGTATGAGGTTATGTTCCAGCTTTTAACCCATGCAGGGCCTGTTCATCATAGCTGACCTTCCCTGCAGCAGCACTCCACCAGCTGCACAAAACCCAAGGGAGACTAAGGAGAATGGTAATCACTGGAAAACCCTGCTCATAGCTCCTCAATGGCTTCAGGTTGCCTCTTGAGGACTCCGTGTGGCAGTTTCAGAAGTGCAGCCTTCCTGCCTCTGGGGCTGTATATTGATGCAGGAGACAAACTCCTGTAGACAATATTGGGCGAATATAACAATTTGAGGAGGAAAAGTTCAGCCTTCAAAACTAAAAGAAGCTGCTCATTGGACCACTGTGGTTTGTCATAAAACTGGAGAAGAAACATTTGCATTCAACATCATTTAATCTATTGGTATTACTAGAAAAAGGTAAAAGAATCTAATTTTGTATTTGAAAGGAAGTTGGAAAGCCAGAGCATTACATCAAAGCTAAACTGGACCTGCTGTATTTAACGAAGTATTCAGGAGGTTTGGGGAAGGGATAAATAAAAGACAGCAAAAAAACGCCATGTTAAATAACATGGAAATACTCTGTAACAGCAGAAATCAGGAAGTTATCGTCTATTTTAAACTTATTCATTATTCAACAGAATGATTGTTTATGTCAAAAGGAAGTTGTCGAAGGAAGGAAATGAAGATTTGGCCCTAACTTAATTTCATGCTCCCCTTGCTTTGGACTGATAAGCACCAAATTAACTTTGTGCTAATCAAGAGGTTACAAAACATTATAGAGATGGATGATTTCTGCTGATTACGGTAAAAAAAAGTATTTTGTCTGCACATTTAGACAATACAGCAGTGCATTTCTCTTAAAATAATTAGTTTTACAGTATTTAAAACTTTTCATGCACAAAAGTGGAAAGTCTTGAGAAGCCTTTTTTTTCTCTTCTCTCTTCAGACCCCTGTCTCCCCTATCTCCCTCTTCAGTACTTCTCCACTTCCATTCACAAAACAGCAGGAGAGAGAATCAAACAGAAAA
>VYZT01004140.1:0-30750 GCA_013400735.1 Pomatostomus ruficeps | reverse complement strand
CATTTACCAGCAGTCCTGGCTAATCAGTGAGGTCCCAGTTGTCAGGATGTGAGAAAATGTGACAGCCTTCTGCAAGAAGGTTCAAGGCAGAATTCAGGTAACTACAAGCCTGGAGAAGGTCAATCCTGAGTGCCATCACGTGACATGTGCAAGAAAACCAGGGGATGAGGCCCAATCCACAAGGATTTATGAAAGGTGGGTCCTGCTTGACCAACCTGATCTCCTTTTATGATAAGGTGACCCACCTAGTGGATGAGGGAAAGGTTATTGGTGTTGTTCACCTGGACTTTATTAAAGGCTTTGACAGCCTTTCCCACTGCATTGTCCTGAGGAAACCAGCTGTCCATGGCTTGGACAGGTGCACTGTTCACTGGGTTAAAAACTGTCTGGATGACTGGGCCCAGAGAGTGGTGTTGGATGGAGTTACATCAGTGGCTCAGCAGTGCTGTTCCCTAGGACTCAGTATTGGGGCTGGTCCTGTGAAATATCTTTATCCATGATCTGGATGAGGGAATTGAGTGCATCCGCAGTTTGCAGACAAAGCCAAATTGGGTGGGAGTGTCAATCTGCTGGAGTGCAGAAGGGCTCTGCAGAGGGATCTGACCAGACTGGATGAATGGAATGAGGCCAGTGCTGTGAGGTCCAATACGGTGAATGCTGCAGGGTTCTGCCCTTGGGTCTCAATGAACCCATGAAGCGCTACAGACTGGGGACAGAGTGGCTGGAAAGCTGCCCAGCAGAAAGAGACCTGGGGGTGCTGGTCAGCAGCAGCTGAACATGAGCCAGGAGTGTGCCCAGGTGGCCAAGAAGGCCAATGGCATCCTGGCCTGTATCAGGAATAGCAGGGTCAGCAGGACTTAGGCACTTATCTTGCCCCTGTACTCAGCAGTGGAGAGGCTGCACCTGGAATTCTGTGTTCTGTTTGGGATTAGTGTGTCCAGAGAAGGGCAATGAAGCTGGTAAAGGTCTGGAGCACAAGTCCAATGAGGAGCACCTGAGGGAGCTGGGGTTGCTTAGTCTGGAGAAGAGGAAGCTCAGGAGGACTCTCTACAGCTATGGGAACAGAGGTTGTGGAGAGATGGGGTTTGATCTCTTCTCCCAGGTAACAAGTGACAGGAGGAGAGAAAATGGACTCAAATTGTGCCAGGAGAAGTTTAAATTGGATATTAAGGAAAAAATTCTACATTGATAGGGTTTTCAAGCCTTGGCACAGGCTGCCCAGGGAAGAAATTGAGTCAACCTCCCTGGAGGTATGTAAAAAACACGTAGATATGGCCCTGAGAGACATAGTTTAGTGTCATGTGCTGGATTTGCGGTTAAACTCACTGATTTTAAATGTTGTTTCCAACCTAAAGGACCATATGATTCTATGAAAAATTGTATGTTATCTTCTTTCTTTGCTTCCATTAATGGTATATGTCAACCTAGTCAGTCCATCTTTTGAGATAAAGCAGGCTTTGAAGAGTTTCTAACATGAACCTGCCTCTGCACTCTGATTAATTAGGCTTTGAGATTTTGAGTGAGAAGTAATGCAGTGCAAGCTGGTGCTACATGGAGATGGTAACCAAACTTTCTATCTGCTGCAATCTCTTGCAGAAAAGACTCACAGCAGTTTGGTGTTTTCTTCACAAAATTTGCTAGTTTGGTAAATTAGCTGGATACACAGAGTGGTAAACCAGCAAATCTTAAGTAGATGTATTCACATGAGTCTATCATAATAATTAGCCAAAAAAGGGAACCAGATCAGAAGCAAGTGTGGATTTTCTGCACCTGTTAGTTATAAACACTTACTCTCTGAACACTGTGTTATGTGTGCACCTCTGAGACTCAGACCTGAGCCTGGGCCTCTCTTCAGGTGTGATTTTTACCCTTCTGACCAGCATAGATCTTGAAACATTACTTAGCGACATGCAAGTTACAGGTTGTGAAAACTTCCCTCTTCTTAAGTACAAAGCTCTGTAGGCCACCAGCAATTATGTTTGGTGCTGCTGCACATTGACACACATCCTCAACAGGAAGGTGAAACGGAGGTTTGACGATGCCAGCTCACTGTAGCATGGCAGTAATGGTTCTTCTCCCAAGCTCACCAACAAAGCATTTGTAAATGAAATTGGAATCTTAAGCACAAACACACCTTAAACTGAAACTGGCTTTTGGGTTGGAGACCAATGCACTGGGATGCAAAATGCCACACACGTTAAGTCCAAGTCAAATTGCTTGTCCGTGATTGTTAATGGCCCAATCCATAGTTCAAAGAATATAGCTGGATAATATTCCCTGCTTCCCTGATTCCAAACCAAGCCATTATTGGAAAGAGTGAAACAAGAACATATAGTGGTATCCAGGAGCCCATATTTATTGGGCAAAACTAGGAACAATCCTGAGGATGCCAAGCTATTTGTCACAAGCCACTACATATTAGTGAGTCAAGGCAGGCAGTGCCTTAAGATCAGTATCAAAAAAGTAGTGAAAGCAGGTTTATTTGTCAGGTAACAGAAAATTCTGTTGGATACAGGACTGTAGTGTCTGCCTAGTTTCATAGTTGTGCCCTCTTTAATTAGAAGTGTGCAGTGAATTAACATTTTAGGAAGTCACAGAGGAATAATTAATATGTTAATGTTGTTGGTAATAATCTACATAAAAGCTTTATAACAAGTTTGGTGGTTTAGCAGGGTCAGAAAAATTAAAAAGCCTCAAATAAGCAATGCCTTCTCTTCAGGAAAAGGTATCTCTAATATCAGTGCTATGGCAAATGAGTCGTTATAACCAACAGCAATAAAGCAGGGAAGAACATCAGACTAGTAATATTTCAGTAGAAGGGCAGCTGTGGGGTTTTTTACAGCCATCATCATTGGAAAGAATTGCAAGAAGAGGAGAGGTAGCACAGTGCGAATGGTAGAAAGTGTACAAATCCTGACAGCAGGAGATTATCTCCTTCTGCAAGGACCATTGCCTGAAAGCTAGAGGGTGAGTATCTGCAGTCAGTCCTGGAGGTGATGCCTTCTCTGCATTGCCTACACAGGATGGATTTAGCCCGAATCAGGAGCTATCGCCTCTGGAAGTGAGAGACTCTCTCCCATGTTGTGCTGTTTGATTGCAACTCAAAACCACAGCACCAGAAGGACAGAGGAAACTCACAGTGCATAGGGTACATAGACTTCTAAAGTCTCCACACAAGGAGTACTTGTGAACATGAGCTGTGGAGAAGGATGCAGCTGGAAGGGAAAAAAACCCTGAAAACATATTTCACTAGAATTAAGTAACAAATTCCCAGGAGCTCATCTAAGAGCAGGGATATGTACATGTCATAAAGAAACAAAATATATTTCCCCACTCTAAATGCTCACCTTGCAACATCCAATGTAATGCATTTACCTCCTACGCAGAAAGGGGGATGTTAAAAGCAGTGACAAGCTGCTGTTCACTCCTCCAGAGACAGATGAATATTTCCAACCTAGTTTTGTAAATCAAAATCATCCAGGCATAGTCCTAACTGCATTTGCCCATGTGTCTCAATGGTAATCCAGTCAAGCCTCCAACCTCCTTCAGGTTTACATAGGGGTAAGGTCCCTAGGGATAAGCTATAGGGACTGCAAATGAAACAGGCTTGAAATCCTTAGAGGGAAAGCTTTGCAACCATGCAAACCTGTTCATAATGATAGGTGTCACTTTCCTACTCAATACATGTTTATTTTTAAAATTTACATAGCCAGATGCTGTAAATATAAATCAGTGTGTTAGTACTCATTTGACAAAAAATAAACCAGAGCAGATATTCCACTGGGAAAGCTAGGGTATGTTTTTCAAGATCCCTAAAGCCAAGATATTTTCATCTGCTTCATTTAAGAAGTCATAGTTATTTGTATTTGCTCTTGGAGGCAGAGGCACCAAATCAGAAGGGATTTAGGAGGACTCCATCTTTCAGGACTCAGGGGGATTCTGTGTATGTTGCACATAATAAACTCAAATTCAGCACTTTGTAAGTGTTGTTTTGTGTTGTTTTCTGGCTTCACCCTGCTTTGACTGAGACACAGCTATCTTTGCAAATGGCACTTTGGGTTCTGTGCCAGGGAGCAGTAATGGTAATGACAGGTCTCATTGCAAAGGCACAGTAAGGTTAATCAAAAAGCAGATGACGAGTTCCTAAACTCTTTTTAAGCTGAGTTGTGTTTATGAGGCTGCTGAGTGGCTGTTTTGCATTATGGGTATTAATGACAGTGAAGGTCAGCAAAACAGAATAAGCTGGTATTGTCCATAAAGAGAGAATACTGTGTTAGAGCCATGCAATACAATGCCCTACCTCTTTCCGCTTCTCACTTTGTTAGACTGGGTTTCAGCTGTTGAAAACACTGAGTAAAACCAATGGCAGTGTGTACTGGGTGTAGGTGGCAAGGTGTTATCAGCATAGGGGGACCTATTATCTATTCAGAATCTTCTTAAAAACACAGTAAGAAGCAGCCAGGGACTGCTTTGTGCTGGACACAACCATCTCTGCATTGGACCAACCGGAGCTGGACACACCATGGACAGCTCAATGCTTTGCACTGCTCGGGGTGGGACAATGAGGAGTCAGGTATGAAGGAGTGAAGATGAGTATGGGCAAAAAGCGGGATGGGGATAGAGAGGTAGTTGTTTTCATTTTTTTTCTATGTTTCTCACTATCCAAATCTATTTTAATTGGCAATAAATTAGCTTAATTATCCCCAGGTTTCTTTACCTATCATGGCAACTGGCAAGCAATCTCCTTGTCTTTACCTCAACTCACCAGCATTTTCAGCATTTTTTTCTCCCTGACCCTGTTGAGAAGGAGGAACAAGAGACCCGCTGGGTGGATGCCTGGCTGCTGACCAAGATTAAACCTAAGTGAATATCTAAGTGGTTTTTTTCCTGGATCCCTTCTCATTCCAGTCTTATACCTGACACCAATTGCCTCCCTATTCTATACTTCATGTTCCACTCTTGTCTCACTGCCAGTTTTTCAGCACTGCTGCCTCTGAGCTAGGAGGAATTGGATTTCTCAGAACTGTATGGAGAGGTGGAATAATCTGGCCTACCTGTGGCAAGGGCAGGATTTAGGAAGGACCTGCCGAAAGCTGACACATGAAGCATCATGGAGTAGAGAGAAAATGATACAGTACACCCATCAGCTAGGGAAGATGTTTTCTATGTGGCTGGCACAAAGATAAGTGCCTGCTATCAGCTGGCTTCAGTTCCACATTCCCGTTTACGTGGTAGCGTGGCTGATGTACAGTCAAGTCTTATTGACACAGTGCCATTGTGTGTGTAAATACTTATTATAGTAGGGAATACTGTATGTGTTTAAAAAATACATGGGAAGGAGGATAATTTGGACACAGCCGCTTATCTGCTTGGTATTGCCATCAAATAGAACTGGTATCACCAAAAATTATTTTTAGAAATCGCACAGAATGCATTACTTTCATACAGGCTTATCCAGTTTTTACGTATGGTATTCCTGGGTTCATTTATTCCATTGATTCCACATTACAGTGCATTTGCACATGGTAGACCTATTCTTTTTTTCCTTGAAAGGTCTCTATTACTAGCAATAGCTTTCTGTGTGCTAGTTTTTCAAGTGCGTTTGCCAATACAGCATTTATCAATATAGCAAATCAAGGTATACTCTGAGATAATTATACTAAGTAAATGGCAGACCCATTTTCCTGAGAGGACCTTTATGGAAAGAGTTTATTGCTGGAAATTTAGAAAAAGGTTTTAATGTGTAAGCTTTTAGCTGCTTTGCATCTCCTCCCATTTAGTTACTTTGACATATATCGCAAAATTCCTGCAGCAGAGAAAAGTGAGAGCCAGATTCTATGTCCAGGTAATTTCTTGTGAAAGTTTGTAGTTGTGTAGATAGTTACTCTTTGAGTGCAAATTGCTTGCCTGAATCAGCTACTGTCCATCAGTGTTTACATATACGGTATGCTTTTAAGGAGGCTTACCTCAGAAATAAATGACTGTATCAGGCAAATCTATGACACAATAAGGGCAATATTAGGATGCACTCATCCAGGAAGTTAAGAGGAATAGGACAAAGCTTGGGTAAATATTTACCCAAAGGGGTGATTAATTTTATTATTAGAGAGAGTGGTTAGAGGAGGGTTAACATATTGAGTTTCGGATTAGTAAATCCAAAAATGGGTATTAAAATTAATAAATATTAGTATGTGGGCACCAATGGGTCTTCTTCTCTTCCTTTGCATCCTAGTCTAATCATTTTATGATTAAAAATTAGTAACATATAAATTACAAAGCTGACCAGATGGTTAGGCTAGGCAGGTAACTAAGTGATTGAGCCATGTTCAATGTTGTATCCTGCCAAATACACTTGGTAGGTACTATAAAAATACCCTCTCTTGCAAATAATCTGGCAGTGTGAAGTGCTTCTGCCTCTGACTGAGTTGTGCATGTTTACTTCTCTACCTACATCTATGAAGCTACTGGAGTGAATAGTGTTTCACGTGCCACAGAGCCTTTCCCACTCCTTCTTGGAATACTGTTTAGCATTAGATCTCCCTGTCCATAGGGAAGAGTCTCTCCTATGGAGCTGGAGTCCAGAGAAGTGTAGCATAAAATGCGTGCTGGCTTTTTCACAGGCAGGTGAATACCTCTTTGTTACTCACGCTGTCTTTCACCCTACCACCTACTGCAAATGCAAGCATCTGGATCACTCAATTTGAAAGTTTCAGCAGACCAATGTGAGGGAAAAAAGAAGAGGGTTGAAAAAAAAAAAAATTACAATGTACTATTGGAGTCACCCAAAGCCATGATCACACTGATGGGCCAAAGTCACTTCTGTGAGTAATTCTTATACTATACTGTATAGGTGTGAATTTTATCCATTGCATGAAATGAGACATATTTGGCAAAAGACTTTTATTCTTTTCTTTGAAAAATGGTACTTTATGAATAATCATGCTGTCTTAATCCCTTCTCATCCCTATTTTAGCAATGATTATTTGGAATAGTTGCTTGGGACATTTTTATTTACTGACTTTCTCTGAGAATCATTTAGCAGACCAAGATTTATCAGCAGTGCTCTATGATCTTTCCTCACAGTTTAAAGATTGGCTGAAAAGCATTCTGAGGTTCCTATGGGCATTAAAATTCTGAGGTAGGATTACAATTTTGTGTCAGAAGGGTTCCTTGTAGGTTCCAGATCTTTTCGCAAGTGTAAAACGCAAATTGTCTTTCAAGTAAAATGCCTAAAGAATCAAGGGGAGTGTGAGGCATCTCACTGGAATGCCAGGCCCCACTTTCAGAGCTGATGAGGAATCCGGCTGATTCCCCCAGCTTCTCACGATACAGGGAGGCTGAGACTTTAAATATGCATTCAGATGGCCACCTGTGTGTGAGCTGAGCCACTGTGCCCAGCTGGATGTGCCTCCCTGGCCTGGAACAAACACATGCAGAACTTATTAATTCAGTAGAGTTTAACTGTGAGTCTGAGCCCTGTGTCTCTTCTCAAAGCAGCTCAGGATCTTCTCACAATTTCACTTCCTCTACTGGTAAATAAAGAAAATCAAGGAAGCCTAAAAGTTGCCCAACCTTCCATATATCTTATGTCACCTTCTAATAGTCTGGAAAACCTTAAAATCATAAGTATGCTGGAATGACCACTTTAAATAAACAGGCATCATTGTTGTTCACTAAAAGTAATTTGTGTTTCGAGAAATAAAAAGTAAACTTTCACTTCATGGATGAGTTTTTTAAATTAAGCTCTTCATAACATTCCAGGAATCCAAGATTCATTTTCTTTTCCTCATTCAAGGTCTAATCAACACCTGCAGAGACATCATTGTGTTATTTGAGTTTGTAGAAATGTGAGTGCATCTTCCTTAACTAATGGGCTGGAAGGTTTTATATTGATGTATCTAAATTTGCTATTAGTGGTTATAATGAAGTTAGCAAGGCAAAGAACTTTGGACTTTCCCAAAGTATAAGAGGAGGGCTTGATTGCCTTTGAAGAGTGAGATTTCTGTTGCAACTTGTGGAAACACCAGGATTCAGGATAAAAGTGGAGCAGAGAAGGGATTATTTGTACTATTTGTCTTAATCAAATTGGAAGATAGCTCTAATTTAATTTTGAACTTCCTGAAGTGAGGGTCTAGTCTAAGCAAATTCTCTCTCCTACACTTGGTGGTAGTTTCAGTTAACAATTCTTCCTTCTGGTCTTTAGCAGCTGACAGTGCCAGTCTCTGTGCAGCACAGAGAGGCTATGTGGACGATGGGGATCAGGGCAAGTAACTTAGGGTTAGGTGCTGATTATTTCAGACATCTGTAAGTCAAAGTGGGAAGCCCAAAATGGCAGACAGGCTTCTGAAAGAAAAATTACTGGAAACAAACATACTTTGGGTAACACAGAAAGCATTGTCTCCTACCTACATTGGAAGTTAAGTTCTAGAAAGCAAAAAACAAGTAGCTGAGTATAGTGCAGACTGCAAGGCTTGGCCCCATTCTCCACACACAGATCCTGCGTCATTTTAGGTATTACAAACCACCTGGTCCTCAGCTGTTGTGCCAGACACGTGGGGGTCTCCTGTGAGGTTTGAGTCATGTACTACTAGTCCTGTCTCTGATAGATGGATAGTCCCATCTCTATCCAGGATGCCCTGTACCATCTAAAAAGGCAGGAAGAGCCCATACTTAAGCAATTGAATCCCCTCTGCAGTATATTTTATCAGCAAACTACCCCTTTTCCAATAGCCACCGTTCTGGAAGTCTGCAGTGTAGAATAGGAGGAGATACACCAGCTGTGTTTGAAACACAGACCCAGATGAGGCTCACAAATAACAGGCCATGGAGTATTTTGAAAGCTTCTATTATTCCAGCTCTTCAAGGAAGATGCAAACCTTGGTGTTTTTTTAGACACAGGGAGCTTTTCTTTAGTTTCTGTGTCAATAGGAGATTTCGCCACAATAGTAATTGAAATCCCAGATATAGCTGCACTTTGTATTCATGTTCAGTAAGGAATTTAGGCTGCGAAGTGGAACTGTACATAACAGTGTCTGTGCATCAGCCAGAAAAAGCCATACTGCAGGAGGATGCTGAAAATGTGATACAGTCAACAAAAGAATATGGGAAACCACATACCTCCACCACCTTTCTTAACACCCTGTCCTTCTTGATCAGTGATAGTCAATCCCCAGATACTTTGAAACCTGCAAAAGCATAAAAGAGGAAACCAGGGGTATCATCCTTTGAAGAAGTTGAAAACAGGCCCTGTTTTCCTCTCTCACATGTAAGAAAAAGAAGTGGTGGCTTCTTTTTTCAGGTTATACCTTTTGTAGCTTGTCTTTTCTGAGACCAAACTCTCTTGGATTATTTCATAGGTAGTCTCTGCCCGCATGGCAGAGCTCAGATGGTCATGATCAGCAAAGCAAAATCCATTTGGAAGACTGTACTCAGTGGTGATCCCCAGGGATCAATACTGGCTCCAGTCTTATTCATCTTGTTTATGGATGACCTGGACAAAGGGATAGAAGGTACCCTGAGCACATTTGCTGATGACATAAACTGGGGGAGCGGCTGATACACCTGAAGTCTGAGCTGCCATTCAGGACCTTGGGAGACTGGAGAATTGGGTGGAGAGAAACCCAGTGAGGTTCAACAAGGGCCAGTGCAGGGTCCTACACCTGGGAAGGAAAAACCCCAAGCACCAGCACAGGCTGGGGACTGACCTACTGGAGAGCAACTCTGCTGGGAAGGACCTGGGAGTCCTGGTGGATGACAGGTTGACCATGAGCCAACAGTGCCCTTGTGGCCAGGAGGGCCAGTGGTGTCCTGGGGTTTATCAAAAGAGTGTGGCCAGCAGGTGGAGGGAGATGGNAAGACTGAGAGGGGATCTCATTAATACATATAAATATCTTAAAGGTAGGTGTCAAGATTCTTTTCAGTAGTGCCCAGGAACAGGATGAGGAGCAATGGCCATAAATCAAAACACAGCCTCAACATGAGGAAAAGCTGCTTTACGTTGAGGGTGGCAGAGCACTGGAACAGGCTGCCCAGAAAGGTCATTGAGTCTCCCTCTTTAGAAGATATTCAAAAGTCACCTGGCATTCTTGTGTAAGCTGCTCTAGGTGACCCTGACTTGGCAGGGGGGTTGGACTGAATGATCTCCAGAGGTCCCTTCAAACCCTACCAATTCTGTGATTCTGTGATTTCAGAGAAGTTCACATTAAGTCACTAGCAAAATTGAGAGAAGGATAAAAGGAAAACAAAAATTATGAGAGACCTAAAATTGGAGAAAGAAGCAGCTTTGGAAGTTTACCCTGCATCTGAAGGTTATATATACCTTGGTTATACCAGTAAACAGACACAAACACTGGTTCCTGATCTGCCGAGACGAGATGTCAGCAGCAGAGGCAAACAGAAAACTTCAGAGAGACTTGCTAGCAAAACCACAAGCATTGTTAAAGAATGAAAACAAAACCAGACCTGCTATTTATAACATTTATCAAAAAAAGCAAGGCCATGCAGTCTTGTCTTAAAAAGATTGCCCTAAAATTAGAAGTTTCTGAAATAGGAAAAGCATACTAGGTGTCATCTACTAGTCCCTCATCTGTGCCAGTAAGAAACACACAGCTTTTCTTCATTCAATGGCTTTGCAAAGGCTGCTTCTCCAGGGTGTCCATCTGCCTTCTTCCTGCATGTCATTCACAACCAACACCAATGGAGACACAGCGATGACACTGCAGAGGCATCTGTGGCCTCCTGATCATTCACAGTAACTGATGTCCCAGTACCAATGAATGTCAGGACTGCCTGAGAGGAGCACACTGCTGTTCTCCTGCCCTGCGGCTGAGGTGTTCCTCAGGGATAAGGAGCAAATTGCTGCAGTTCCTGAAACCAGTCACTTGGGAGCATGAGCACACATATACACAAGGATGTGCTAAATCTGTTGGGTTGCAGGTGATTCCAGTGTGTATCAGCTGGATGCCTTCAGCACAGGAAGGAAGATGGATTTTGCATTTCCGAAAAGAGCGAATCAAACCACAGATCCACTTGATGCAGAGCTATGAAGGATTTGGGGTCTAGACACAGATCAGTGCTTAACAACTTTCCAAATTCTAACCACTCACCATTATCTTCTCACTGTTTCTTTTCCTTTTGTTTTCATTTAGCCACGTGTCAAAGCACTGAAGCAGCTTGTTGCTCTGCTACGATTGCCAGCTGCTCATGCATATATGGCACAAAAGCAGTTTTGGTGCTTGGATAGGAAAATATTGTTGGCTGTATTGGATACCAGCAGATGGCAATTTCCCTCTTTCTGTCATCACATAACACATTTTCAGTGAGTTGTTTCAGCCAAAAAATGAAAACCAATCATGTGATTTAAGTAACCTGAGTTTGTTTTGACCAAACCTGACTTTCTTTTCCTCTTCTCATTATCCATCCTTACCTCATTTCAGTTCCCAAGGAATTGGGCATGGCTTCAGCCCCCACTAAGCACAGGTTATTTGGGGACAATATAGACAGCCACCTGTCAAGACTACGGTCATGTGCAGGTTCCCTGCAAACTTCCCCTGTTTCTCTGTGCTTGTTTCCATTCCTCCTTCAGTTTGGTGAAAAACACCTTTTTACATTATTTATTCCTTCAGTGGGATGCATTGTCTGCATGTCCTGTGCTGAGTCAGAAAACAGCAATATATAAGGTGACTGTACACGGCAGGCAGCACTAAAGGGCCATAATGCTCACCCAGTAAAGAACTACAATGGCAGAAAGAGAGGAGCTGTCACACCCCCTGTGCAGATAACAAAACCTTTTGTTGCATGACTGTGCAGTTTTATTCCCAGAAAACTGTGCCTGGCACACAGAGGGTGGTACCTAATTTATGAGTAAACATAAATTTTTATTATTCTTTCATTGTTTAATGGGGTATTTACCAAGTGCTGTACATGAAATGAGTTATTCTTTGTTTTGTGGGCCTTTATGAGACACTTGACGAACACTTTTATTTGCCATGCTGCTTTGGTCAGAGAGGGACCATCCTGATGGATGCACTCTGGCAGTAGTGACTCCACAGTCCATGGCCAGTAAAGAAGAGCTTTGCTTGTATTTTTCAGCAGAGGTAGGGAGAGAAACCAGCCCTTGAGGACTTCATTCAAGAACTGTGGCCTTTCCATGGACTGGGACAGAGGGGACTGACAGACATACCATAGTATGGCTTGCTTTGCAGGTTTCCCAAAAACTGTTTTCTATTACAGATTAAAAGCTGTATTTTAAAAGGAGCAGCTCCACAGACTGGTCTATCCTGGAGCCAGAGTCCTTTGACAAACACATGAGATGTGATAGAGACAAATCAGCAAGCTGGTACATAGAAGTGGGGTAGAGATGTTGAATACTTTTAAATTTCTTTGGTGATTTCAGTGTTAGCACAGATAAGGTTTGGCATTTCACTTTGAAAGTTTCTCTTTTTTTTAATGTACAGGTAAGTTCTATCTTTTTATTTATTACCTCATTCTAGGAGGTCCATTATATCGTTTATATCTTGGGTTTTTAAAATATGAATGGGAAA
The DNA here is from genome assembly GCA_013400735.1 of Pomatostomus ruficeps. Taxonomy (NCBI): domain Eukaryota; kingdom Metazoa; phylum Chordata; class Aves; order Passeriformes; family Timaliidae; genus Pomatostomus; species Pomatostomus ruficeps. The sequence continues at coordinate 18,208 of VYZT01004140.1, read as the reverse complement.
ATGCGAGGCTGTTTCTCTTCCCCCTCACCACTGCTGAGGGATAAAACAAGGTCCTACTCACATACATGACTCATTCAAACCCATGTGCCACAGTGCTGGGCCTTAAACACAATGCCTTTGGTCTAAGTTATAACTGAAGCCAAGGAAATGCCTCTCTGGAAAGGTGTAGGACCATTACAGCTTTTGGAGAGAGTCATCTTGCACTAGGTCAGCAGTAGGGTAGGACAGCCAGCAGCGAGGCAGCACCACCTGATTCACAGCCGGGTACCTGTGAAACTTGCTGCACAGGGCCTGCCCGAGCTGGTCACAGAGTGAATTCCTACAGACTAGGAGCTATGAGATCTGACGAGTGGCCCAGCTGATAAGTCACTCAAAAATGTGAGTTTTTGTTATTTTCCATCATTTCCTTTGTTCAAGTAATTTTCTTTTCTCTCTCATTTAAAGCTGACTGGAATAAAGAAAACCATTCTGTAAACATTTTGTCGCGTCAGGCTTCAGCTTTGCTCTAAATTTTATGTTTTTTCATAACCAGATAAAATCAAACACTTCATTTTATTTCAAGTAGTTCTAGTAATTTTTTTGCACGATTGGTATGATTTGAAACCAGCATTTTTTTTCTGTAAAACTGACTTTTTAAATTCAAAAGAAGTTTTATCATTTTTCTTCTCTTTTATCCCTCTCTATGCACAGCTCTTTTCCAGTCACCCTGACAACGGCAAGGCTAAATACTGAGTATCAAAAGGCAGCAGTTTTCATATTGCACTGCAAAAAGTCCTCTCATGTAGCTGGAGTGATTACTGTCAGGCTGATTATTGCCTGATGACCGTATTGTTCTGTGTCTAAAAAGAGAATACAAGTGTTCTTCTCTGGGCATTCCCCTTAATGTCTCCACTCAGGACACAGTTATCATTGATGATGTTGTGTTAGCATTGAAGGGATCTGACTTGTAAAGATTTATACTTTGAAATGATTGGATTTTTCTAAGGTTTTAGCTAGATTAATATTTTTTAACTTTCTGGCATGCACTCTCTAATTATCCCTTTCTTTCCCCTTTTCCATATGCTATGGATACATGTGGCAACTTAAGGCAAGAAAACTTTTGTTGACAATCCATGCCCTATTTCCCATGAGTAACAAATGTCTGTCCAGACTTAGAAGAATAGAACCCATTTGCTGGACATACAATCAGGTTATTTTTTTTAATTTATGACAGAGCATTCACCCAAATATGAGTAAAATAGACATTAAGCAGTTGGACTTCTATCAATAAAACCATCTACAGAAATGGTAAATATTCAATATCACTATGTTGCTATTTTATGTCTGTATATGCTTAAAATAACAAGGCTCTCAAAACTCTAAACATTATACAACACCAGCAACATACACAGGATTTTGGAAAGTTTCCTTGCTGCATGTGACAAGTAATATGAGAAAAACTGAGAAATAATTTCTTATTTAATTTATTTCTTTAACCCAGTTGTTTACGTAATGAACAATAGATACTATCAATGTATAGGAATGCAACCAAACATGCATTTAATTGCCAAAGAAGAAAAGGTTGCCTGTTTCTAGGGGAACATTATAAATGTTTGCATGAGATCAAATAATGGGTTTTGAATATCTGTTTTACATTATTAGTATATGTGTGCAAACACACACCCTNCTTAACATCTATGTTTTCCTAAATTGTCTGTGTGTTTATCATTCCAGTATACTGGGTGGAGAAATATGATAGATTGATGCTTTGACCAATGGAATTGAGAGGTGGTGATTTCTACCTCCAATCCACGGTGATTTGTGAAAACATATAAATAAAGGCAGAGGGTTCTGCCCTCTCTCTCTTTTTGCCCTCTCTGTTTGCTGTCTCTGTGTGGTCTTTTTTTTGACTCTCCTTTGGGCTCCTCGGCCTAGCCGGCCTGACCCAGTGCTACACTCCTCTATTGCTTTTCACAGCCTTTCTAAAAGGTATCTCAGTATTCACCAGTGTAATAAGGGGGTTTCTAGAGAAAGGGCACTTCTCTAGAAAACATAGGCCCATTGGCTTTCCAGAGATTTGGGTGTGCATCCCCCCCATCTCTGAAGCATCAGCCTGAATCTCCTGGGTGCCAGCCTGTGAGGTGTGGTGGGTGGTGGGCACGATGTGCTCTGCCCTGCTGTGCTGGAGGTGCACCTCGTCATGCCAGACAGCACAACACAAAGGTTTCACAGCACCCCAGATCCTGGGACACTGCCCATTCCTGGACAAAGAATGACACCTTCTTTGCCTCCGACGGCACATCCAAATCTCTGACACCGTCCTGCCACCAGGACACCCCGTGACACAGGCAAGAGACAGGATGGCAATTAGGAACAAGCAGGCCCTGTAAAGCTGTGGACCATCATCTCTGGGAGCCTCCTGAGGGCCCGGCCACCTTTGCACTGCGGCACCGCTTTGTATTCCGGGCCACAGCCCTTTCAGTGATAGTTGCGTGGGGCGGGACAGACGTCTCCCCGGTCCCTCTGAGTAACCCCGGGCGGCTGACGTAGGTTTGGCAATGGAGGAGCGGCGGCTGACTCACCGCGATGCCGGGAGCATCGGGGGAAACATGCCAGGGACAACTCAGCGTGATGGATTTCCGACCCAGCAGCTTCTCCCTGTACCTCCGACAGGAAACCTCAGCAGCATGTCCCAGCCAGCCAGAGTGGTTTTATTGCTGGTACTTATATTTTTAGAGTTTGTTGCATGACAAAGCACCGAGTCCTAACCCCCACAAACAATGCATGATTAATGTCCCAGGCAGGGCACACTGCTATAAAATTACTGCATTTTCACTTTGAAGATCCCAATTTAGTGAGTGAAGTACCTGCCACTGAGATCCCTGGTATTCCCATCTGCACTGAGGCAGGATCTCAAAATCACAGAATATTTATTCCGATTTGGAAGAGAACCACAAGGATTATCAAGCCCAGTTCTGAAGTGAATGGCCCATATAGGGATCAAACCCACAACACTGGTATTATTAGCACCGTGCTCTAACCAACTGAGCTAAGCAAGAAACTCCTGAGAGAGAAAATAAAAGTTGAGGAACTTTGATAAGAATTAAGCAAATAAACAGAAAAACAACTCAAAAGGAAGTTTTTGTGGTGTAACACACTTGCACGCCAACTTTTCCCACTATTCTCTTAAGGGTCCCAATGGAACCGCTGCTACAGCTACACACAAAATTAAGCAAGGCCAGAGTTTGCCACATACACTAGAAGAGAAATCTGATCAAGCATTAGGTTTCTTTTTTATTTACAACACAACCCATTTCTTTAGCCCTCTCGTCAGTATTTCAGTCTCTTAAAGAAAACAGATCACTGTTGTTTTATTTATAAAACCCAGGCAGTTTCCTCTGTGTTTCTTGCTCACTTTGGCAGAAGCCTACATGCTACAGCATGACCTCCGTACGAGCCTTTTCTGCTGTGTTAGAGCAGGGGGTTATGTGCGTTTCCCTGGGGCTATGGAACACAAATGTTATAGGGGACCAATACAAATTTTTCTATATCATTATAATATAAACATATTATGATGACTTTTATAGCTGAGCAAAAGAACAAGAGTGTGGCTTCTCAAGCATCTAGAGGTCTTCATGTTCTCTCAAAAAACTTAAACTCAGACCTCATCAGGGAAAATGAGAGTGAAGGTGAACTGAGTAAGATGACTTTCTGATTCCACAAAGAAAATCTTACATGTATTATGCATTCCCCAAGCACCAAATGTGAAGCTTTGACAGTTTTCTGTTATAATTTTAGTTCAGTTCTTCTGCCTTATCTCATAATGGTGAGGGTATCTTCATTTGTTTATTTAAATAATCATTGAAACTTGTACCGAGCAGACAAATAAATGTCTATATTCACATTCTGTTGTAGCAATTCTCTTTTTTTTTCTCTGAGATCTGTAAACAAAAGCTGACAAAGCATTAATATGCTACTGTCAGTGTAATTAATATGAAGAAGAGACACATTTCCCAAAGGAATGCTTAATCCTTTTCATTTCTATTTATCACAGCAGCTTACTGGTAAACTGTGTTTATTTTCCTTCATGTAACCTGTGCACTGTTATTTCCAAAACAGGGCTCACTCTAGCAAACTCTTGCTACCATAGCTACCAGGCTACCTATACTTACAGCAAGAGCTGTGTCCTCTTCTTGTTTGCTTCTGCAGGGGGCAGTTAATCTGTGTGAGCACAAAGGAGCAAAGCCTCTGTATCTTATATGACTGAAAGAATAAACGTTTGTTTAATGTGGCAGATCTCTTTAAGAAATGAGAATGATATTAAGATGCTTTGTGATATTATGAGTAATTGCTTATAAGTTTGAAACACAGGAATGTGTAACCACAGCATTCAGTGTGATTATACCTGCACCTTGCTGTCCTGGTGTAGGCCGTGGCTTTTTGTGCAATTAAATAACAACTGCGCAGTTGGGAAAGGGGTTTTTTTACAACCTGAGAACTTTCCTGCTGTTGCAAGAATTCTGGAGTCGGTAACAGATGTCAGTCAAACTCAGCTTTTGCCTCAGTAGAGATAAGGAAGCTTAAGCAGCAAGGCTGGGAGGAGCCCTTCAGGCACACGTGGGTGCAAGGGTGGGTAATCAGTGCTCATATGACTTGATACTCAGCTGCAGCCTCTGCTAGCAACCTCTGAATCAGATGTGCCTGCCAGTTCCCTCAATTCAAGGGGCTAAGGATGAGAAAATTTAATGGAAAATGAAGGGTACTTATCTGGTCATGGAATAATGGTGTTACTTATAAACACTGAAGCAGACACTGAAAGTTTAACAGCAATATATTAATAGGAAAATTTAAATGCAGACTGCTTAGATTTTTTTTTTAATGTCGAAAAGTCACTTTTATCAAAAAAATTGATCTGTCTGCCAGTCACTCTCGATATATGCAAAATGCAATTGTAAATATATTAGATTGAGATAGTGTCTGGTATTTCCGAAAAGCAATACAGGGCACGGAGCCAGTGAATTGCAGGGTTTTTATGAGGATGCAGTGCCTGTAACTAATGGATGGTCAAAGCTTTTGAAGTGCTGTTCTACCCAGAGGAGAATCACTCTCAGCCTGACTGGGGAGGCAACTGTTTTATCTCAAGTAATTTCATACCACAAAAACATCGTGGCTATCTGCTCAAACAGGTGATGGTCTTCATTCAGGTCTTTCATTTAGATTTTGCTATGTTGACATTACTGATGTTAAAATTATACGCATTAATTAGTAGTACTACATTATGTCCCTTTCCAAAAGCCTGAAAGTAACAGTGATTTAATGGTTACTCATAGACTTGATTCTGCATCTGCTAAAGCCCTCAGGAATCAGTAAGTGCCCTGGCAGTACTGGCAGTATGCAAGGAAAACCAGTGCCTGTGGCATCATGAGCAAGCACTGTGTATCTTCTTATCACTGCACACTGCAACCTGAACTCACACCATGGCTATCAATCTACCAGGAAAACAGTCAGAAGCTGGAATACTACAAAACAACTTGTGTTAGGTGACTAATTTTTTATCTTACCAGCCAGTCACACACGGTCCACGTTTATTTCTAATATTTATTTCACCCACTGTCCCAAACGTGATTCATTAAGGTTAACGATTCTTCTGTCTTCATGCATCAGTCATCCTAAGCTGCATTAGTTCAACTCCAGTGTATTTAAGGACTTATCATTAATTAAATACAGCTTGTACTGAGATTTGTAAATGTAAAGTACTATCTAAAGACTAACTATTAATAATTGTCAGATCCTTCTCAAAATTATACGAGTACATCCATATTTTGCCCCATCTGCCATCCTTGCTGGGAATACAATTTCTCCATCAAAATCTGTAGAGAGATGGATGTGAGTCCTGCAGAGCAATTTGTTTCAGACACCTGTGTTCAGTGCAAGCTCCATGTCACACCATGTAATCCCCTTCTCTGTCTGATGCTCCCTTTCTGTGTGTATGCTCAGCAATAGTCTGCATCATCTCAGGAGCTAAGGTTTTGTCCTCAGCTTCCTGGAAACATGAAGTCCTCTTTATCAAGGACGCGGTGTTTTCTGTGCTGTAATTGTGGGTTCAAATGTGATTTTGCCACATCTTTCAGGGCAAAATCACATCTGAAGGGGCAGCGTGAAGCAATTCTGCTTCTTCTGCAATCCGTTTGCAAATACTCAGTCAGTCCAAATAGCAAGTCTTGCTTGGACTGGATTTTGCACACACTTGCCTCCTAGTGAAAAAAAGCAAAGATAACTGTGGAACAGAGAAGTCCCTCAGGGGAGAAGTAGTGGTGGAGAGGAGACCAAAAGCTTATTTCTAGACCATTTCCATGCTTCAGACACCAAGTCTGCTCTTGAGGATTTACTGAGATGAGATGCACCACCTTTGGCTTTAATGACATTTGTGGAGGAGCGTAGCACTGTATTCCAAAGCCTTTATGATTTCTGTGGAGCTCTTGTTTCAGGTGATATTACTGCAATGTTGAACGAGTCAGTGTTGGACGAGTCAGAGCTGCAGAATTTCACAAGTGACTTTGGCAGAAGGTAAGATTTCATATTTTCTTGTCAAAAAATGCAACACTTAGAAAAAATTCTGGTCTTCAAGAAGAATGCTTCATCCAATGAACTCTTAATCTTGCTGTGAGCTGGCAGGACAGGCCCCATTTCCACTCCTTTTCCTGCTCATATTGTCCACTGGAGCGGGGAACATTTCCAGCAGACTAACTCCAGGGAAGACACTTTCATATACAAGGCCTTAATGGGGGATAAGTTTGCAAAGGACTAACCAGCACTAGAAACTAGGAAAAAAAAGATGTTCTCATGTTTCATTTTGCTGTTCCAAATTGTATTCCATCACATGTTGATGATTTGTTCTGACAGTTTATGACCAGATAAGAGCGGTAAAGCTTCCTCTTCCTCTCTCTTGAGGAGAGTTTGGTGGAACTTTGCATCTATGTTCAGTATCAAAATCTCTCAAGTATCAGATTGCTGATCTCTGTCAGCCATTAAAGGTTGACCCAAACTATGTCTACCAACCTGCAAAAGAATGGTAGACATCCTCTCACCATCAACTAATATTTAAATCAACCCCCAACGCTGGGTATCAGATAAAAATGTAATTGTCCTGAGTTTTGCAGTTTTTCAATGTTTCTCTTTGCTGTAATACTTTCTCACGCATGCTGTTGTAAACATGGCCATGTTTTTGCTAACTGTCCTTGTTGTTTTCATTCCATTCTCCTAGGCGGAGACATGTGATGTATTTTTCTTTTAACCAGTGTGATTGAGAGGTGGTAATTTCTACCTCCAATCCACAGTGATTTCTAAGAACATATAAATAAAGGTCAGAGGGTTCTGCCCTCTCCTTTTGCCCTCTCTCTTTGGCCTCTCCTTTTGGCTCTCTCATTTGGCTCTCCTTTTTGGCTCCTCGGCCTGGTTCAGCTACGTGTGTTTGTGTCCGTGCAGTACAGTGGAACATCCACATGTAATGAGTGATAAATTGATGCCATTTACAGGATCTATAAACCAGTTTGATCATAGGATTATTAAATATTAAACTGTGGCATTTGCCACTATTACACATGTTAGGTATGTGTGCCTGTTTCGATCAGGAATAGGCAGATTCCCTTCTTCAGCAGGAAAAAACTGCCTTCTTCTGCTGTGTAAGGCATAAAATGTAAAATATATTTGCTTCTATTTCCTCACTGCTAGAACTTGAACAAGAACTTTTGATTTACTGTTCAACTCAAGAATCAGTATCTTTTTTGTTTCTAGACCTACTACTCTTTACTTAATCCAATAAAAGCCATAGACTTTAAAACTTAAGCATTCTCTGACTGTTAAAAAGAAGGTAAATAGTTATTTTGATTAGCTCATTTCAAATCCATTCTTAATGAGCAGAATATTGTTAACAGACCTTACACTGATTTTTGGTTACTTGAATTTTATTCTCACACCGCCGGAATAATTCTCACACTGCTGAAATAGTGCATCATTCAGTAGAACAAATAAACCCTGAATGAAATCTAAAGTCTCCATAGATCTTGTGAAACAATATTCAAGCACATTTAGCTTTATATTGCCACAGCTAAAATGGATACCTGAATGGGAGCAGGGGATGAGACAACAGAGAAATACAATTGCTGCCACTGAGAAAGTGTTTAAGCTACAAATATTGTAAGTGAAATAGTTCTGACAGATAGGAAAAATGAAATGTGGATCGACCATCAGGAAAGATAAAATATACAGTAAACAACATTTTGAGAATACTAAAATGTAACAAGCAAGTTTTAATATGGTCTATTTGCACATTTTTCATCTTTTTTTTATTACAGACTTGGTTATGCCTTAGCTTCCAGGCTATTCTTCTTCAAAATCCAGACAAACCACTTCATAGTATTTTATAATAAATATGTCTGGGAAAAGTCTTCTGTGTACAAGTCAGTTTAAAAATATTCTTCAACGAGTATATTTGTTTTGGTGGTTGTTACTCATCACTTCTCAAAGCCCTGAGGAATTCATTAACACTTTTTCAGCTAGTACTTTTTATTTTTCAGTAGTTCATTTCTTTGTGACATAGGTACATGTGTTTGTGGAATTGTGCAGAGAATAAATTCTAGGCACTAAAATACTTTAAAATGAGAAAAAAGAAGTTAATTAATCCAAATGTCCACATTCCTAAAAATGTGCAATGAAAACAAAATAAATTTGCATGTAGAGATATGACTTCTCTCTTTTTCTTGCTTTACCACCACTACTTTATAACACATCTTCTTTCTTCAGACCTATCTACAGAAATCTTTCCAAATCTCATCATTTGCTTTTTATCCACATATTTCCTGGGTGAATCCCATCCAACCTTCACCTGATCTCCATGCTCTACCCTGCACTTGGTTCAGGGACATCTGTCCCCAGCTCCTGTCTACCTCCTGGTGCTCCTGTTCAACAGTAAATATCTCTCTTATATCTGTCATTGTTTCTGTCCTAGGATTTCATCCCTCCAGATTATTTCTCATTATATTCTTCCTTCCTGTCAAAACCTTACCCAGTGGCTCCTGATGCTCCTGCCCCATTCGTTTCAGCATCTCTCCCCACCCCTGTGGCCAGGCAGCCCTACAGTTGTTGTGTCTTGACTTCTTCTGCAAGTCTACTGCTTGTCCCATCTTTGCTTAAATAACAAATTTTTTCAGCCAGGTTTGTCTAGGATGCACGGAGAGCTTGGAGATTGCCTGGAGCAGAAATGTGGGACATAATGGAAAGTAAGACTTTACAATGGGTCTTGTGGAACAGCCTTTGTAATAGGAAATGGACCAGAATTTGTATATTGATAAATGAATTTTTATAAATATTTTACCGTAATGGATTGATTGCCTGCATTTTCTTGATGCTTGGAATAACATCACACCACTGTATGTATGCTCACTGCTTCAAAAAGAGGTGGATGTTTTTGAAGGGATTTGAAATGCAGATTGAGCACAAAGGTATGTACACACAAATATATGCATGTGCTTAGGTTAATCCTGATGTATTCTCTTAAAGTCTAAATCTGTGGTTTAGATGTAAGTTTTTATGATTCATTTACTGGCTCTTTTATTTATTCTTGTAGTTTTACTCTACACCCTTAAGCTATCACGGATATTTTATATGACAGTACTTAATTGTATTCAGCCACCAGAAATGCTGATTGAAAATTAAAATGTTCATGCTCATTACTTTCCGGGGATATGCACATTGAAGATTAATAGATTCATTTTTATCACGTACATGAAAGAAGCAGGACTTGTTAAGATGGTGAATCCTTAAATTGATAGTTTCATAACTAGAAAGTCTACCTGAAGGAGTTAGTTTGGGCTTTAATGGGTGTTCCACTTTAGCCATGATCAGCTCACTAGCAGTGCTAGTACTTGAGCTTTATCTTCATTATCAGTTTAATGAACTGGGGAATAAAAGAACCAAGCTAAGTGCATGTAAACCTTCCATGAAAGTATGCTGAAACTCATTATAAGTAAGGTAAATTCATTAAGCAGGGGGTAAACTGCCTTTCACAGCAGGTGAGGTCCATTGCTGCATTTTCCTGAGAAAGGAAGAATGGCGGAGAAATGAGGGATCCCACAACATAGCTCATTGGAAGAGTAGATGAAGGGTGTTTTCATTTCAGCACATCCCACTGCAATATGTTGGTGCCAGTCGAGTGAACAGAACAGATGGCCGGGCTGTCCTTGGTCCTTTCTCCTGTCCCCAAGGCTGGCCTCAGGGAGCGGTGGAAGCAATCTCTTTCTCATTGGGGTTTGACGGGCAGAGCCAGTGCTGAAGCCCTTCAAGAAGAAAAGCACCTTCAGGGTGTGAGTGCCCAACTGCTGCCCTGGGCTACCTGGCAGCGAGCATTGCCCTGCTGCTGTCATCCTCCCTGAGGTAAAGAAGGGAGAACAAAAATTAGACTACGCCTCCCTGTTTTTTTCCTGGCTGAGGGAAATCACAACCCATTTTCAGTCTCAAAGAGAGAGATTCATGCACTTTTCTTTCTCTGTCGAAGCTCAAGGGGATGAGCTATGATTGGGAGGGAAGACTAGAGAGGCACTGCCTATAAGGAAAGTATATTAGAGAAATATGATCTAAATTCATGACTTGCTGAATATCTGGGGTCCTCCTGAACACCTGGATGTGACATTTCCACTTTATGTTTTAACCCAGCCCATTCCTCATAGTCTTACAAGGTTGGGTTGGGGAAAAGAAGAGAAATATTTGGTATAGTTGCTCATTTAACCCCAGGGACAGCATACCTTTGACCTTGAAAGACAACAGCAGATTTTTTGCTTTTGAACTAGGACTCTCCTAGTTGGGAAATGAATGTTGGGTATTTTCAGCCACCAGTGAATTCATTTCTGCCTAAAATAAAATGAAAAAGAGGTAACATGGCTGGTTCTTCCAGGCAGATGCCAGTCCAAAGTCTAGGTTCGGTATGTTGGGTGTGCAAAAAACCACTGTGAAACACTTACTGTGGAAATAAATTTGCTTCCAGACATCATGTGTTTCCAAGTATTTCAGTGTTTGAATACTGTGACACAGTGATGTACTGTCTTCTTGTGCCAAATAAGAAATAGATAAAGAGAAAGGATCATATAATTCTCTGGATTTCTTTAGCCTAGTTGCATAATATTAGTCATTACAGTCTTACACTAAGAGAGTTTCTACAAGAAATATAACCCTGTGCTTGAGATTAGTTTAATATATATGAAATGTCTTCTTTTGCTGCAGTATGTTCTCTTGCCAGCCACAAGCAAAAAATTGGGAAGAGGAAATCCCCTTCTGAGTTTCAGGATCAAAAAAGAGAGCAGTGGGGACAACTGAATATGTTTCCAGATTTTACAGTTTGCCCTCAAGCCCAACACTGAGACTAGCAGACATGTACCATGTAGAAGCAAAGGCAGGTAAAATATCCCGAGTACAAGATGGAAGTGGTTTTGGTGGCTTCATTTGGAATTGCACCCAACTGCACAGAGTGAGTGTTTGCACAATTTGCAAATGTTAAATGGTTTAGAATTCAGCGCATTGCCCTTCTCTCTAAACACATGCATCACAGCCGTGAAAAAGCGATGTTAGTTGTAAGTTCAAGCCTCGTGCCCAACGTTCCTCAACTGGCAAGCCGTTAATTACATTAACATTCACATTTGCTTCCTCCCATGTTCCTAAAATGAAGATTCATTTTCATCATGCCAAAGTTCTGAATGTCCCTGGATTTCTGTAGTCATCATTCACAATTCTTGCCAGGAAGTAACAGTGAAAGCAATTCCAGCTGTTGGTATAGAAGTCTGGAGGTTGATGAGGACTAATTACACAATCATTTGAGAAGAAATATGTAGTGCTAACCCACTTCTTGATATGTATAACCTTGTTAATGCTTTGATTAAATTTTGAAGTAGCAATGTGATTTCCACAAGTTGTAATGCTTATTTTGTTCCTGGTTAGTCTATCTGCAGGCAGTAGAATTGTTGGGGACATACTAGGAGGTAGAGAAGGTAAGTTGCTATAAATTGAAAAAAATAATTGAAAGTTCTAAGTTATGAGTAAGAATTGTGCTCTGTGTCATAATTTGGATAGAGGGGCATTCATGATTTATGTTAGCAATAAACATTGCCCTTCTCTCTAATGTAGCGGCTTTATTAATGTAGTTATTAATTTATTCTTTATTATGCATATGAAGAGAGATGAATTATCTCATAAACATCCTTTCCTAAAGACTGTACACTAAATGAATGGTAAACAAGGCTGTGGTTGCAGCAGCAGGTAGGAATAGGAAAAATGTTGTTGTGCGGAGCTAGATAATGAATGCCTTGGATTGAGAACCAGCATCGGAGATTCTGCATTGCTGTTATGGCTTTCGACCTTTTTATTCAACTGCAGCTGTTTTCCTGTTTCTCCTTTTTTCCCATAAAAGACGTAATACAGCAAAGCTTAGCAAGCTCCTGAAGCTGAAGTGACAGCAGAGTAGGACAGAAACAGAAAGCTTAGCAACTACTACAACAGCTCCATGTGTTGATGGACGATGATCATCTGAGCTCCTGATTTCAGATTTCTGCCCTGGTGAAATCCTTCTGGAATATGGGTAATTGCTGTCTTTTCTTTTTTTTTTTTTTCTTTTTTTGGTCAAGGGAAGTGTCTAAATGCTGTTGTGATGCCTTAAACACCCAATCTTTCCATGAGGAGAGGGCTAAAGAGGCTATGTTCTGCTAAGGCTTGGATGTGCTTTCAGTCATTCCAAAGGAAGTCTTAGGCAGACAGGGACTGTCCCTGTGGTTATATGAAACCTCAGGTAGCCCAGGCAGCCTTCACCCCACAGAATTACTTCATCCCATGAAACTGCCCAGCACTGGCATTTATTCTGAGCTGGCAAAAAGGCAGCTCAGCTACTAAATTACCTTGCCCAGATGTGCTCCAGGTGAAGGGAAATGTGGTGCAAGCAGTTCTCATGGGGCTGTTTGCATATGCTAACTCAGTTCCTTGTGAGGGGTAGGTCATGGCTCCTGTGCTTGTTCTGAGTGACCCTTTTTCGGAACTAAACTCCCTCCCACAAGTCCTTCACCCTGGGGATGTGCATGCTAGACAGAGATGCAACACAAGAAAGTCAGAAAGCAGCACACTGAGGAATTGGAAAGATGTGGCTCTGAAGTTGTGCAGCAGAAGGGCAGAAATTGAATGTGCTTGTGGATCAGGACTTAGGAAGGAGATGGCTTAATTTCCTTCAAATACAATAATTTAACATCACATATCCCTAAGTGTAGCTGAGACTTTACCTATTGTTCTTTCCCACACTGAAAATTTCAAAGGCCAAACCACAACAAGATAGCTGATTTTGAGACATCAAACTTAAGCAACTCCCATTTATTGAAAGTTGAGTTCAGTGCTTACCTGCTGCTGTTGCACTTCTGTTGCTCTGCCATGACAATTTCTGCCTTTCCACCATCCTCTAGACAAGGTAGGAGTGCTCAACGCAGAAAGGAGATTTGTGCTACTCTTGCAGTGCATCACGTGCTTTGTGCTATTAGCAGTTTGAAAGCTTTCAGTATGATTCGTCTCTGTGTATTTGACCAGACAGCAGAGGCTGTCCTCTCAGCTGGCAGCCTGGTTATTGCTCTGTCCCAAGCAAGCCCCTGTTAGAAGGAGTCCCTCCCCCGGCCTCGTGTTTTCCTGCCCTTTCACCTGCACTACTAAGAGTCAGGCAGAGGGACCTGAAACCACAAGCTGGAAGAGGGAATAGGACATCATTTTCAGCAGCAATACAGCCCTGGATCAGATTAAACTGCCATAGAAATGGCACTCTTCAGAGCTATGCACGGTTATTCCCCCACACTTGGCAAGAGTGGTCCATTGAGGTATGACCTTTTTTCCGGGGGACATCACATCCTAACAACATGAAATTCAGTTTTATCTTTCCATTAGTGGTAACAAGCTGGTTTATGACTAATTCACCAGCTCTCTTCTATCAAGTATGTTCTGCTCATGCCTAACCAAAGTACCCAGTATTTGATTGCCCCCACAGCACCGCAGTCCCTGTTACTGTCAGGTGCTGCTGAGCAGGTTGGTATGAATAGAGTTCATCACAGCCCCATCTGAAATTCAGGAATTCCCATGCTCAGAGGGATTGCCAGGCCTGCCCTGATCAGAGCTGGCTACCAAAGGCCACTGCTGGACTAGATTACTCTGTGCTGGAAGCAATCTCAGCTGCTGCCTGAGGATTGTTTTGTGCTGCTTGCAAGGAGGAGGGTTTTTTTAGGGAAGAGATGTATTTTGAGCACATGGACAAAGCAGAGAGGGAGACAGTACAAGAGACATCATAAAATCATATATTTGTTAAGCAATTAAGGAGTAATTGATTACTTACAAGAAGAGCAATCAAACCATTTTAGGAGCATTTGTTTTCAAATTGCTTGTATCTGGCAATCAAATGGAATAATAGATCTGTGTGGGGGCTTGACTGACAGACTGACTTGCATTACAGCTTGCTGGAATAGCATAAATGTTCAATCTAGGCTTAGTTTACCTATGTTAAAGCTGTAAAGTAGATGCTAACTTTGTGGAATCAGTGGCAAGCACTACATAGTAGTTGGACACAAACTCCCTGTGTCTCAGGAGATACACTGAGCCTGAAACCAAAACTGGTACCATTTTCCCCCATGAAAAGGAAACAGTCTACTTGAGATAGATTTGCCCAGGTTCTCTTACAGTTTCTCAGAAATGCACTTATCTCATCCCTGGAGAGTATTTTATGGAAATACTTAAAAGCTATGCAAAGGATTTCCAATATGCAGATAAATTATGAAACACTCAGTAACACAACTAGAAGAGGTAGCCGCAGCGTTTTTTAACGCTTTTTGGGGGGTCCGCAGAGCTGCCCTGATTCTGCGGGACAAGCTTTATCCAGCGCCTGGTTAGATAAGCGTCCGGCTGCAGCTGGGGAGCAGCAGCCTCATCTCCTTTTGCTTATCTCTGTACCGAGGTTATGCCTCCGCAGTGAGAGCAGAGAACCCGATGTTAGATGAAGCAGGTAGGAGCAAAGAAGAGGAACGGACTGCTCTGATAGCGTTACCCAGACTTTTATTTCTTCTTCAGGATACGGGGCTATCAGAGAGACCTTGAGGGGTTCGTCACACAGGGTTTTATAGGGTAAGGGAAAAGGGGGTGATAAGCTGAGGTTCAGGGTTCTTATCAAATCACAGATTGACATGGGATGACAGTTTTCCAATGAGTTCTGGGCAAGAGCGGAACATATTTGCATTAACCTATGAACTTTACAGAACGGCAGAAGTTCCTGGCAACTCTTGAATAGTAAAACAATGTGATGAATATAAAAATAACAGAGGTGGAACAGAATCTATGATTGACAGGGTTAAAATGTGGCAGAGAGGGAATTCCCCTCAAGCAGGCTGCCTCCATCTTCCTCAGGTTCACTATCCTGGGAAGGAAAATCTGCCCAAGCTATTTCTCCATTTCTCATGGAGGCAGCTGGCTGGTCCACTGCCACAGTTTTTTGTATATTTTCTAAGACACTTGGGATTCAAATACATACGTGGTGAGGTCTGCAGAGCTATCACAGTGAGCTGAATACTGCAGAAATAGATTACAAGATATTTAGGTATTTCAGAAAACCTCCCTAAAAGCAGAATCATTTTCCTTAAGAACCGAGAGCTTCCAGAAATTGCCCATTTTTCGTATCTGCAAATGCCTATACAATGCAGGAAACATCTCCAAGGGAAAAGAATTTACTGTAAACCAAGCCCTTCTCATAAGTGATTTGGCTGAGCAGAGTGAGATTTCGAATTTTAACCATTACTGGTAAACAATTGAGCTCCAGGATAATGAAAATGTTTTTGAAATCTTCTAGCCCATCCCTGTTTACAAAAACATTTTTTTAATTATTCTTATATTTTTAAAAATTAATCACTAGTTTTTCCTCTGCAAAAGGATCAATATTACAATAATTGCGTAAATGAGACCTTGATGGTGAATGCAAATACAAAGCCACTTAAAGTGATTTTTGCTCCACTTGATTGTATTGGTTTGTTAGATTTATTATTGGTTTGCAATATTTTGGCTTCATTTCTCTCTCTTCAGTTACTGTGGCATCAAAAGGTTCCCCTCTCCTACCAATACATCATTAGCATTCTCCTAAAAATTCCAGTGTACAGTCTCTACCCCAAAATTAATGTCTAGTGACAGATAATAGCAAAGAGTAACTAGTTAGCAATGCTTTTAAATGTTGCTTGGAAAACTGACTGCTGAGCTAAGCCATGTGGCCTGAAGCTATAAAGATGCAGATTTCTTTGCCTCCAACAGCTGGTGAGCACTGAGCAAGACAACTAATGAAGGGATCTTCTTCTGGAAGATTTCTTGCTTGTTATGCTGTGAAGTTGTCAGAAAGGTCTGCAGAATCATAGAGGTTTGGGTTGGAAGGACCTCAGAGATCTTCTAGTTCCAGCCCTCTGCCATAAGCACGTATGCCACCCACGAGAGCAGGCTGCTCAAAGCCCCATCCCTTCTGACCTTGAACACTGCCAGGAAAGGGACATCCACAGCTTCTCTGGGCAACCTGTTGCAGTGTCACCTGAGTCAAAGGCTTTGCACAACTCCAAGGATATGTCATTTGTTTTGGTAACTTAACTAATCATAAGAGGGAATAAAATCCTGGATTTCTCCTGATTTTGGTTTTGGTGATGATCCAGGGTGGCACTGAGCTGACTCTCTTAGTGAGTGTCAGATCTAGCAGGATCCTGCCTGGTACTGTAGAGAGTAACAGAAGTGATGAGTTAATTCAGTGAGGCCCTTTCTGCTCAGCCACCAGACAAAGTCAAAAATCATTAAGGGAGATGAAGAGCAGAGGCAGATGGTATTGTCTGAGTTATAGGGACAGCTTTAGATAGTGTGCCTCTAAAGCTGGGACTACACTGTTCCTGACCCAAACTACAAATTGGCCTAAGCACAGCAGAAACTGAGAAAAAATGGGGACCAAGACACTTCTACATTGCATATTCACCCTGGTTGCAGGGGAGACAAGTTTATAGGCCTTTCTTGCTTGTTAGACTTTTAATTTATCATTTGTCATCAAAGGCTCCTTCTACCAGTTAGGTCCTCACTAGTATTGATACCAAAAATTATTTTAGCCTTGTCTGACAATAAATATGAGGATGAAATATTTTTCATGCTGCAGGGATGCCTCAGACTAACTTGTTTGTATTTACTTGTTTGAAGAAAAGAGGGACCCAATCTTAGCTGACACGTTAGCTGTTTCCAAAAGCAAGACAGAAATTTGGAAACTTTCTCAAAAAATCTCTGTCATGTTAGTGCTTGTGGACCAACTTATTTCTGTTCATGGTGTGTAAGAGGCTTTTTAATGCCTAACCTGCACAGGACTAGAGAAAAACCACATCTGATAGGATGCTGGAGAACCACACCACCTGGATGGGACGTACGAACAATTGTGTCACATAAGGCTTCCATCTAGAAGGTGACTTTGTGCTGTTCAGCATGACTTCACTTCTTGGCTAACTCTCCAGTTTTACTTTGCTCTTCAATTAATGCTAAGCCATAATGACTGGTGTCTGGCTTTTTCCTCTTATGGTCTTGTTTTTGCTGACTAAATGTCCAGAAGAAAAGTTTCCTTCTTACTTCACCTTATTGCATTACACTTAGCCAGGTGTCCTGGTTGCAGCTGGGGTAGTTAATTTTTTTCCTAGAGGCTGGTACAGAGCTGTGTTTTGGGTTTAGCATGAGACTAAAGTTGGTAGTACACTGACGGTTTGGTTGTTGTTCAGCAGTGCTTACCCCAAGTCAAGCACTTTTCAGTGTCCCATGCGCTGCCAGTGTGGAGGTGCACAAGAAGCTGGGAGGGAGCATAGCATGGATAGATGACCCAAATTTCCAAAGGGATATTCTATACCATAGGACTTCGTGTCCAGTATATAAATTGGGGGGAGTTGTTGGGAAGGGGTGATCAGTGCTGAGGGACAGCATCTGGCATTGGTCAGCAGGTGGTGAGGAACTCTATTGTGCATCACTTGTCTTTCTTGGGTTTTATTCCTCTCTCTTTTTGTTACCTCTCTTTTCATTACATTATGTTGATGATGACGAGGATGATGGGGTTTTTTTCCATTTATTAAACTGGGTTCTTAACTCATAGGTTTTCTGTTTGTTTGTTTTTTCCCAATTCTCTTCCCCA
>VYZT01004139.1:3502-26474 GCA_013400735.1 Pomatostomus ruficeps | reverse complement strand
AGGGTCCCAAGGAACTAATCACCCGCCAGTATTCCCCCCCCCCCAGCAGCTAGAATGGGAAAAAATTCCAACACAGAGAGCTAAACAAAAAGGTATCCCAAACCCTGACAAATAGTCAAGATTTTACATAACAGGATCTTGAAGTTAAGATGCAAAATTGATATTTAGGCTCTTAAGGATGAGACTTGGTTTTCAAGGCACATTCATTAAACACAAACTAGTAAGTTATGCTGGCTCCTCACACCAAAATATGTAGAAATCTAAGTAACATTTTAGGTAAAGTAAGTTTTAGAAAATTGCCTCTTAGAACTCCAAAATTAATTGTATACTGAAGTCAGCCTTTCATGCCTAAATTTTAGAACCACTGAGCTAAGAAAATCAAAGCTAAGTAATGCCTTTGTAAGGATCCTTGTGCACAGCATATTTAGAGTGGAATACCTTTATTTTTCACCTCCATAATCAGCATATGTTTCTATCCCTTATTCTATGGTTCCTTAACCAAAGTTTGCTTCTGGATTTTTCTTCAGCATTCATTGCTACTGGATTTGGGAATGTAAACCTCTTTCAATGTATTACCCTAACACTTCTGTCAAAGGAGTTCCATATTGGACTGGTAGACAATAACAGGAAAGATAAGTGTGAAAATGTTGTTCAAGATCAGGCCCCTAATTTGACATTTCTAGTATCTGTTATTTGCAGAATGCTTATCACAGAATGGAACTTCTTATGTCCAAAACTTAGCTCTTACTCATTTCTGTTTATTACTGTGACTGAGTAGCAGGTCCATAAATTAGCTACCAGATCATCAAGCTGAGCATTCAGAAAATAAGAAGCACATAATAGTGACCATCTGTGAAGAGGCAGATTAACTGACTTGACATAGGAATTTTCCAAAGAATAATTTATTTGCTTTGACTAATGAGACCTTTTCTCTCTGCTTGCAATCACATTAGTCACTCAGTATGCTCTTTCTAAATTCAGCAACAAGAAAGAATCCTGCAATCAATAGCTTTCTTTAACACAAACACTGACTTTTGGACACAGGAGATCTACTCTTCACATCCAATGAAGGAAAAAGAAATTAAAAACTAGAAGGCGATAACGTAAAGGGAGATCATGTAAAGGAAACCTTCATTCTGTTATACATTAAGAAATCAGAATGTCTTGACAGATTTTAGCAGGATGATGGCTGAAATCTCTACTCTGATATGCTTTGCATGGGTAAACAACATTTCTTAATATACCTAAAAAGCAAGCTGGAAAAACATAGATGTGTCCAAGTTGAAACCCATTTTTAGGCACTGAACTTAGAAGATATGAGTCACCTTTCACAGGTTTCTATAGTCTTTTTTATTTAGTCATACTGCAGAAGTTGGAATCTAGATTGAGTGTCTTTTTTAAGTCCTTGAAGAGGAACAAAAATAAACAAACAAAAAATATTTCAATCCTATATTTTGATAATGCCATTGTCATAAAGTCATTATAATGAATATGTCTTTTTATTTTCCATTTATGATATTATTTCTGCTATTCATTGGGCAAAATTATAAACTTCAGTGTACTGTTAATTGATAACAATTTTCTTATAAATGTAATTTTTCTTATTGTCTTTCTTGTTTTCACTTTCTTGCAGTGCATACTGCAAGAAAATTCATAGACTTCCTTTGATACTTTTCATTTTTGAAAATTTGATACATTTGTACAATCTTCTGTTACAGAACTGATGAGATGGAACATATCTAAAAATGAGACATCTAAATAATACAGGACATTCTAGCACACCTTTGTCTCCCACAGAGCCCCTCTAGTCTTATTTGCCAAAAGCTTACACACTCTTGTCCAAACAACAAGCACCATCTCAGAGCTTGGTCTCACTAGGCAAAAATACAGTGCAAAGAAGGAAAAGGAAAGAAGTCTGATATGAATTGCAAGGATACTAGGGAGTAAGATGAAAGATAGATAATGAGATCTTAGCAAACTATGGCAAATACCCCACGGGAAAAAAGAGTCTTGCGTTACAAGAAGACAATTCTTTTCTTGCAATCATTTATCCTTCTGTATGTTTAGACAGGCTTGTGCAGGTGAAAAGGAGCCCATCCTGCTTAAATCTTGAGCTAAGTGGAAGTGGTGTGGATGCATTGCCACATAGCTGAGCCTGAGTAAACACAGTATCTTTTCAGCAGGGTTTAGCACTACACTAAACCAGGTGCTATGGTAACTGCATAGTGTAAACACCCATCTGCATGGACTAAGCAAGCATTTTGTAGAACAAGCCAGGGACTCAGCTACCAGAAATTTGCATACGAAGCTCACATTTATCTTCTCATAAATTTATTTGTGTTGCTAATATTTTATCTACTGGTGGGAATTACATGCACCCCTATAGTCAGTAACCTAAGGTTTGTGAGTCTTGATTCCAATGCCTTCCTACACCACTGATTTTTCAAGTGGTCTTGGTCAATTCAGCATGTTTGAGTTCCTTTAGAAAATGGAGAAAATAATTTTATTCTGCCACTCTAGGTAGGAAGAACATTGTGGGTTTGTGAAGGTTTCAGATACTAAAAAGAGGGAATTCTAACAATTTAATAGACTTTTATACATTTTTCTTAGTATCCTTCTTAAGACTATATCTTTTAGGATGCCAAAAGTAATGGAAAGGAACAGACAACAAACTAGTGTTAAACAAATCTTTAGGAGAAAGTGACTGGTCGTGATAGTAAGGTGTGTAATGGTGTCCCACTGGTGGACTCCACTGCCATATGCAGGGATGAGCAGCCACATGGCCAAGGCAGCATGACATGATACAAACATGTGATACATCAGACAGAGGGCAAGTGGTGGGAGGACAGAGGCTGAAACTCCTTGGCTCCTTTCAGTTAGTACTGTTATGCAAGCATCCTCCTGAGGGGGTGAATCCTGGGAAAAATGCTCATCAGACACAACTTTATCACTTTTTTTGTATTATATTGGGTATTGCTTAACATCATTGTGTTGTACGCATCACTGGTTTTTTGTTTTTGTGGGGGTTTTTTGTTGTTTTTTTTTTTTAATTCAAGTAATTAAATTTGGTTTTTTGTAATGGGTGAGTATATGATTCTCGTTCTTTGTTAGTTTGCAAACATTCACACTTAATCAAGTCTTTATATTATTTGCTAATATATGAAAAATTCTCATGTATAGAAATTATTTCTTAAGGATAATGCTTTAACCCAGATGCTCCTTAGAAGTACAACCTTTTAATGGTTGCAACATACTGTGGTTATGATGTTTTTTATTTTTCTTCTAAGAAAAGAGTGGAATTCAGGAGTTTTTGTGAGTCACGTAGATGCAGTATCCCACTAAATTGAATATAATTGGTGCACATCTATCCTTTTAAGACTCTTAAAAGAACATTGTGCCTGTCAGACACAGTCTGTGGTTTGTCAACAAAACTAATTTTGTTTCTCATTAATGAATTTTTTTCAGTTAAGTTAAATTCCCTAACTGCTATCTTCATTGTTTTTTCCGGGGAAAAACTAATGCTAAAATAATCTCTGCCGTTTCCTTAGATAAGTTTTTTTATTGGCAAAGAAAATGATACTTTTTTTCATCTACTCATTTAAACAATGCCTTTTTCTTCTACAAATCCATTTTCTTCCTTTTGTCACTTCCCCTTTTACCCTATGTTTTATTCTCTATACATGCACTTCTGCTAAGACTTCTTCATCTTTGTTACTAGGTTATCCATCACAGCTGCCAGTGATTCCACCTTTTTTTGGCAGTTGGCCTCCATCCCTTCATTCTATTATTAGGTACCTTTGCCTTCTCAAGTATTAGGCACTCTCTACATCTAACAGACACTAATGTACTTAGCAAAAGAAAACATTATTATGGCTGAGATTATTTTCCTGCAAAATAAAATAATTATCATAAAATCCAGAAATTCCCGTTTATTGCCATGGGTCAATTTCTCCCATACATGCTCTCTTGCTCTCTCTCTCTCTATATATATATGTAATAATTGCAGTCTATTTTTTGAGAAAATTAAAAATATCAAAGCATAAGAACAGAGAAAACAGAAAAATCTGTAGCTATACAGGCATAGTTACCTTTGGACAAATAGTTATTTGCAATCCCTCAGGAAGAACAGCTATTCTCTTTGTCATCCACTCGGATCTTGTCATTAAATGCTGAACCCAAAGTCAATCTCTTCAATAAGATTAATAGTAGAAAGTTATTCTAGAACAAAGTGGAATAAATAGAGATTTTTTTCTGTTTTGACAGCCAGACACCCTAATCCAAAGCTCAAATTTCAGTCATTTGACAATATAGCACCATTCAGAAGCTGTGATAACTCAGAGTCTGCCTTGCTGCCAGTGGCTACCTCTCTGTTATTATATTGTACCACAGGTTAAAACTCTGCTCTCACCAACTCTGCCTCCTTTGGAAAAAGCCTCTAATATCAAGAACAGTTCAATTCACTTCAAATCCTTTTGTCTGTCAGCCTCAAGAAGTTGGTGTCTCTACCCAACAAATGAAATACGCACTATATCACCTGCCAGCAGACCTCAGGACCTTTGCTACTCATCCATATACATCAGGAGGAAAAAGGGGAAAAAACCCAATTCTCTTGGAGAAATCCATCTTAGGTGACTATTTTGTTCTCCAGATAAGGAGATGAAAATAAAGGGATATGAATGGGTTCTTTAAGAAAAAAATATTATGAAGCTCTGCTAACATATAGGTTCTAGTTTGTCACTCAGATAATCTAAGAAAATGGGTGTCAAAGATCTTATTTCCATAATTTATATATTTTCAACATTTTCATCTAGCTTCCCATAAGTCCTTATAATCAGTTTTAGTTCAAGTCTGGCATTGTTCAGGATACTGCTGCTTAAACAGAGATGAAAATTCCTTTGGTACTTCTGCAAGTTTTTCTTTTTTTCCACTGGTGAAGCATCAAGGGGGATATAATTGCATTGCTAGCATTTAGTGTTCTGCTTCTGATTTATTTAACTTCATCCATTTGTTCATTAAATTTATGAATACTTTTAAACAGCAAACAGGGAAAGAAAAACTGCCAAGACTGTGGCCAATACAGCTCACCTTTTTCATCAAAATAAATTTGTTTCCTTGAAAATGCTATTAGTCATCCTTTTATGAATTTAGGGACCCCAAGGAATAAATAGCAAATTTTGGGTACCAAGGCTTTTTTTCAGCATAGCCTGACATAGATTTGCTTATAAGAAGAAATAAAAGGCAATACATGTACTCTCAGAAATGTCTGCATAATCTTAAATATGAGGAATGTTCAAAAGGGAGACAAACCTTTAGAGTCATTTCTCGAGATCTCTACTCCTTCCTATCTTCTAACCCCAGTAACACATATGGGCTGCTTCATCATATTGCTTATTTGATTATCTCAAATATTCACAAGAACTCAGGTTAAAACAGTTACAAGTTCATCCAGGATTACAGAAGGATTCCTCAATATGTTATTATCAAAATATGATCAATATTTCTCAGTTCAGACATGGTTAGGTGTTTAAACAATCTATTGAATTAACATACTACCTGTCTTCTTCCTTCCTGCATGATATGATTTGTATCAAGAAATGTTTCGTGGTTTCATAACAATTCACAAACTATATCTCATAAAAAAATCAATGGGATAAAATAGCTAATAATATTACAATTCACATAATTGTGGATAAAGTAGAAAATCACTGATAATACTGCAATATTGAAGTAACTTGATGAGATTAAAGACTGCTTTTCATTGTAAAGATAATATTGTTGATTGATTTAGGAACTGGAGCATCCATTTTGCTTCATGTCTCTTTCAGATTTATAGGGTCAGTCTGCCACAGAATGCTGTAAGAACAAAGAGATTCAGAGCCTGTCATTTCCAAAAGGAATGGTTTGCAGTGCCTGAGTGTCTGTGAAAGTTTAGCCTGATAAGACCTAAAAGATGGTTTATATCACTCTTTTCTGTTAAAATAGCCTTTGAGGTGCTGAGAAGTTGGCCATCTCTTTGCAGTAAAACTACCCATACACTGTCATCATAGCCATTAGAATATATTTCAGTGGTATTTCATTGCCAAGGAAAAGCTGATTTTCATGAACAGGGATAGAAAGCAGTTGCAAGGCACTCCATTGAACTGGTCAAAATTAAAGATGCATGAAGCATCCCTCCAGATTCCATGTGTTCCTTGTATATACCAACATTATTATCAAGGTTTCCCAGACCTAATGAAAGGAAATCAGTGATTGATTAAACTTGTAAGCTGATATTTGGAAAAGTGAGCAACACTTCTCTAACGTTTGTTTGTGGAGACAAAAAAATGCTGGTTCAGGCACTGCAATACCTTTGTACGGAGCCAACACAGAGCACTAATGCATGGGCTGAAGAAGTTCTGATGAGAATGTGTCTGCATATTGTAGGTGTAAATGTAGGTTCATTCTCTTCATTTGTGGCACCTGGCTGTGTAACAGATTTTTTTGAATACTTTCACAGAAGTCAATAAATGGTTTTGGGTTTCATTTGATGTAGTATCAATACAGACAACATCATTTAAATTCTGACAGTTCATTAATTTTCCTTTAAGACTCATGTGAAAGTGTTTCTCCCCACCCCCCCCACCTCTCTTACATGTTTGGCATGCCAAAATAATGTATGTCCTGGTTATTCAAGGTTTTACTACAGCAATGTAAATCTCCTTGTTAACAAATACATGCAACTGCTCAATTGTCTCATTCAAGAATTCTTTAAGCAACAACTTAAAGTTAAACCAGGAGCTAAAGTCTATAAATAACTTATACAATTCTATGGCACAAATAAATTAGCTTTGCCATGTCCTTGGTAATTTTCTGAGATCTCTCAGTGGGTCATTTTTATGGAGCTCTAAATTGCTCATATATTCTTCTTTTTACTGTATTTTTTTAAAGTAGGTTTCACTCTCTGTTAAAGTAGATGGATTGGAACATGTGAACATTTTTATTTAATCTGGTATGTAATAAAAGGAAAGTAAATTCTTGCATGTGACCTACTGCCATGATTTGCCCTGATGATGAGACCTTCTAACGGATGAAAGCAAATTGTTCTTTAGACCCATTCTGTCTTATTTTCTTTTTGTACTGGGAAAGCTAACCAAATTGTTAACAAATGCAAACTGCTATAGTATTTTCTTTCATTTTTTAACTCATTTTCTGATGTGGAAAATTGGGCCACTAGAAAGCAGAATGAGATCAATGCATTTCAACATGAAGCATGAAAAAACCTTCTGAAAGTAGTATCTCTTATTTAATAGCTTGAGCTCAATAGTGGAAAACTGATGTCTACTTTTAGAAATCTGACTACTACCCCTGAAACAGTCATGCAATCTCTGATTTAAAACATAAAAACATTTCCAGACATAAAGATTACTGAGAAGTAGTCTAACCCTTTGTGAGACAGCCTTTGAACACTGATGCTGTGTCTCTGACCACCATTTAGAATAGTTACATTTTAAAGCATCACTACTTCTTAAAAGAGGCAGCTAGTGAAAGGACATTTTTTCCCCAACTTTTAAGATTTATTCTTGTCCTTCACTGAAAAATTAGATAAGAATTAATTAAATATTATTAAACACTATCCCACTTCCAGATCACTGTTGCCAATTGCTTATCCATTCTCTAGATGTGAGTCAGAAAGCAAACATTGCTTCTGGATTAGACTGACATAGCCTACAAGGATGGATATTTTTAAAAAAAAGACTGTGTTTTTTTGAAGTGATAGATTTCCTAGAGTCATCTGAGGACCTGGCTGTGAAGCAGATGGCATTTTCTTTCCAGGGCACATCTCAGCCTTTGGAATAACAGATTTAAGAAGGGAAAAGTACTTAGTGTGGGGAAGCAATTGCAACCAGAGAAGAGTGAGAATTTGTGAGAGAAACAGCCCAGCAGATGCCAAGGTGGGTGAAGAAGGAGGAGGAGAAGGTGCCTCAGGTGCAAGTGCAGAGATTCTCCTGCAGCCCATGAAAAAGACCATGGTGAAGGCCTTAGTGAGACAGCTGTGCCCCTGCATCCTATGGAGGTCCATGACAGGGCAGAGATCCACCTGCGGCTGGAGGAGCCCAGGCTGGAGCAAGGGGACACCTGAAGCAGGTTGTCACCATGGGAAGACCATGCTGGAGCAGGCTCCTGGCAGGACCGGTGGCCCCATGGAGAGCGGAGGCCATGTTGGAGCAGGTTTGCTGCCAGGACTTGTGACCCTGTGGGGTGTTATAAGTAATTGCGGTGAAAAAACTGGCCAGAGCCCAATTACAATTAATTTAAGATTTATTAGCAAGCAGCAGAAAGCAAAATCCGCGCGGGGTGCCCCGGGGGAGTCTCTGCTCCGCCAAACGGTGCACACCCCGGCCCCGAAAAGTCTCAGCCTTTATACTTTTCTTGTCTTCTGGGTCTTATGCAACNTAACAAACTTTTATCATATCTTCCAGTGCATTTCTAACTATAGCCAGCTTGTGAAGGAATCTTAACTATAAACAGCATGTAAAGGGGACACAGGTTACTCTGATCACTCTCTGTTCTCTCATGACCGGTTTAAATGAACAAACATTAAATCTAACTTATCACATGGGGCACCTGTGCTAGAACAGTTTGTTCCTGAAGGACTGCACCCCATGGAAAGGACCCTTGTTGGGGCAGTTTGTGAAGAACTGCAGTCTGTGGGAAGGACCCATGCTGGAGTTCATGAAACACTGTCTTCTGTGGGAGGAACCCCACGCTGGAGGAGGGTAAGATTGTGATGAGTCCTCCCATTGAGGTGGAATGAGCTATAGAAATGTATGATTAACAGACAGCAGCCCCCTTTCCCGGCTCCTTGAGCCTATGAGGAGAGAAGGTAGAGAAAACTGGGAGTAAAGTTAAGCCCAGGAAGAAGGGAAGGTAGGGGAAAAGGTGCTTTTTAAAGTTTGGTTTTACCTCTCAGTATCGTAGTCTGTTTTCATTGGTAATAAATTAAAATAATTTAAGTTGAATCTGTTTTACCAATGCCACACAAACCCAATATATGTATATGCTATTATCTATATGTCAAATTGACCTACATGTCTTCTTAGAGCTGATACCGCTTAGAAGAAAACAATTCACATTGGTAAATAATTTTACACTGGATTTTACAGTTCATAGTTTGGTCATTAGAAAAGAATACATAACTAAAACCCAGTGCTACTGCAAAAAGTGAATTATATCAACCTATTGTGAATCACTTCAGGACATGAATGCCAATAATTTCTAGCCAACCACATGTTGTCTATATTTAAATACAGTTTTCTTTCTTTTAATCTTTCTAAGCACTAGAAATACCAGTTAGATACCCTAAACTATAGAGTAAGTCTGTCACCTGTTCAGAACCTCATACATGATCAGATCATGTGTTTTATCATTTTATGGGAAAATAACTAAAATAGATGTGCTTTCTATTACATATCAAAACATATTTCTGTTGCACAGTGAAATGAACTCCAGGACTGAGATTGTTCCCCTCTTACAAACAAAATATCCAATTTCTGTTATTAAAGGAAAAGGATAACATTTAATATTTTTCATCTTGCTATCCTCAGGGTAACAGATATGAAAGGTCAACGGTGAAACCACTTTCTAATAAAAAGATTATAAAATAGTCAGTAAAAATGGAAATCAATGAAGGCCAGAGCACTTTCTCCTACCCACTGATTTCTCTGAGCATATAACACTATAGCACCTACACAAAGTTTTCAAATCTTCACAGAACCCTGCACTGGCCAGAGGTGGGTCTGTGTTGGAGCCAGCTGCCATTGGCCCTGTTGGACACGGGGGAATTTTTGTACAGAAGCCACCCCTATAATCCGCCCCCCAGTCCCAAAAAATCCCAACCTTGCCATGTAAATCCAATACATTACAACAGAAATGATAAATAATATAAAGAAACAAACACCTGTTACCATGAGAAACATTCATTGCAAGTAGGCAGCATTTGGCTCTTGTGCTCCTGTGGTCTTTAAGGCTGGTTGTAGGACACTTACTCATCTGTCTACACTGCAGCTGTAGAAAATCTCATCTTTATCATCAGTTTTGCTCTCTGGATGTACAGACCTGCCAAGACTTGTGCAGAGCAACCTGCACACTTGATCACTTGTTTTCCACCCCATTTCGTCTTCCTGTGTGCCAAGTTCTCTTTCCAAGGTGTCTTAGAGCTGCATCTATACCCTGTTCATGGTGACCTACCAAGTCAAGTCTCTCCATGCCATGTGCAAGCAGCAAGATTTGGGCAGGTAATTTCAATGTTTTAAAAGCTATGGCTGTGTAGAAATCCTTTCAGGCAATCCAGCTTTAGCTCTTGAATAACTAGGCATGAATTTCCACCCAAATAGTGTATGTCACTGTGTTAAGAGCATCTAGGCAGCAAGTGAAAAATCTAACATTGATAACTTCTCCCTTCTTTCCCTTAAATATCCACAGAAAAATTGAGTGACTGTGATTTTCAGGCTTCTTTTTGGTTTGCTTTAAGGATGAAAATTTTAGGGGTTTTAAGATAATAAGCATTTTGAAAACATTACAGTCTACAACAGCCTTAAAGATACCCCAAACTACTGTAAAATGTTTCAAGCTCCCCTTCGTGCTTGTGCCTTACAGGATTAGCTAAGAGAAAATTGAGGGGGAGAAGGAGTGGAATTTCAATCAAAGATGACATTAGATTACCCTCATGAGAAGAGTGTGAGCTGTTATATCAAGATAAGCACAAAGATTTCACAAGTATTAGCAATATCTGGGCTTGCAAAATGCACTTCCCTTTATGTCCACTGCTTAATGGCATGTTTGCACAGAGGGGTTCTATATCTACACAGCAGCATACCTGAGTAATCAACGTAGTGGAGAAAGAAAAACACAGAAATAAACTGAACTGGAGTAGTGATATGGTAAATTTGTTTTTTCAAGACCGAGCTCCTAGCTGGTTAAAAAAAAAAAAGTTCTATTAGTCATAAATCCAACAATGTTATTAGAGGATCATAGTTCCAGTTATAGACCAGCTGTTGAACACCACTACTTTTAAATTTTTCTTTTTCTCACTTGTACAACTATACTGAATAAAATAGGGTCATCTGGGCATATTTTACACTCTATGAGTGTAATATAGTCTTTATCAGCCTGAAATCTTGAGATTTGTTTCTGTTTAAGTACACTTACTTAATCTTATTTAATTTATTCACCAAATCTTTCCATGATTGCATGGCAACATCCAAAGATAAAAAGTCTGAAGGCTAAAACTAAATCCATGGAATAAATAGAAAAAATAAAATTGTTATTTTATTTTTTAATGGAAAAAGAAGACATAGTTGTCAGTGACATCTCAGTACAAAAGATCATTTTAGTGGTAGATATGATCACAATGGAGATTTTCTACATTTGTATTGATCTTTAAACAGTTCTGCTTTAAAAGTCATAAAGATAAGTTTAACATCTACCTTATCTGTAGATTTTTATGAATTACTTTCTTTTTGTCTAATACAATGTTATAATCTTGTTACAGTCATTGAAAGTTACTCATGTTAAAGCACTTTTTACTACAGTTTCTGGATTTATTGGTTTATAACATGCTGCTCACTAAGTCTTCAAAACTGCTAAACTATATGATAGAGACCTTTTATTACTTCTGTTGACAGAAATGTACTACAGACATGTTATATTTTAATGGCATTTTAATGAGGTATCATGCCATGAATTTATGTTCAACGCAGGTTGCCTCAGCACATAATTAATCAGCACACAAATACACTTTGGTGAAGAGACTTTCAGACCCCCATAGGAACAGCCACTTACAGATTGCAGCCTGATAAACAAGAGCTTCCATCTTTCTGCTTGTCTCATGTGAAACTGTTTCATAATAAAATTCAAGTGATTTTCAACTCCAGTTCAATTTCTCCCTATATTACATTTACCAAGCTTCCTCTGCATGATCTTCATCATAGAGTCAATTTTAAAAGTACAAAAGCAGAATTCTGCTCTCTCCATGGCGCTTTTCAAATGACTGGCATATAAGACTCCTACAAGTCCAGTATATCTCAGCCCTGTTTCCTCCACAGACTGCACAGAGAAAACAGCTTTGGACCCACGTTGAGATTGGACTTCCTGACTGTCGTGGTTTGACCCTGGCTAAGTGCCAGGCACCCATGGCAGCTGCTCACTCGTTCCCTCCCCTGCCACAGCTGGGCAGAGGAGGGAAGGAGAGGGGGAAAAAAACCCCAGGAAATTAACTCGAAGGTCCATGAGTTGAGACAAGGAACTGGGAGAAAATGCTCTAAGGACAAACCAGGCTCAACTTAGGTTGCAAAGTGAAATTTATTACTACCAGAGTTAGAAGGAGGATATGAGAAATAAACTAAACCTTTAAAAGACACGGTTCTTTTCACTCCCTGCCCCCTCCCCCCCCCCAACAGTGCAAGGGGGGCAGGGTGTGGGGGTTCAGGTCAGTCCCTTTCCAGGATCTTCTTTCCCTGCTTAGGGAGAGGAGTTTTTTCCTCTGCTTTTGCCATGGGGTCCCTCCCATGAGAGACAGGTCTCTGTGAACTTCTATGGCATGGTTGTTTTTACTTGTCCATGGGATGCAGTCGTCCAAGGACAAACTGCTCCAGCATGGGAGCAGGGGGCCCCTCTCTCTCCAACCAGGTCTCCCACCTGGACTGCAGTTTCCTCCGACATCCACCCGCTCCAGCGTGGTCACCTCCTCCACAAGCTGCAGGACTTTTATCTCAGTCTGTGTCTCTCACTGGGCTGCACCTGCTAGGGCTTCTCTGGCATCTACAGCTCCTGTGGCTTCTTCTGGCATCCATGGCTGCTGCGGTTTCCGACATCTCCCCGCTCCAATGTTGGCACCTCACCCATGGACTGTGGGTGGCTCTGCATCCCTCATGGACCCCATAGACTGCAGAGAGGATACTCCACCTCACCATGGGCTCACCACGGCCTGCAGAGGAATCGCAGCTCCAGAGCCTGGAGCACCTCCTCCCCCTCCTTCTCCACTGACCTTGGTGTCTCCATGTTGTTTTCCTTCACATGTTCTCACATCCTCCTCCTTCTCTATTTAAAAGCAGCTGTGTACCCATTTTGTTTTAATTTTTCCTTAAATATGTCATCACAGAAACGTAACCAACCTTTCTAATTAGCCCAAACATAGCCAGTGGCATGTCCATCATCTTCAAAGCCATCTGAGATTGGCTCTGCTAGAAGTAGGAAAGAATTCCAGAAGCTTCTCACAAGAGCCATCTTTATAACCCCCTCCCCACTACTGAAACCACAACACTGACCTCCTACACCATTCTCTGAGTCTGTGAAATACCAAAACACTAATGGTAAATGCTGTCATGTGTGTGACAAAGAATTAAACTGACATTCCTACAGATTTTTAATAGGGTCATGAACTTCAATTAAAGCTTTCCTATAGCTGGGATACCTGTAAGATCTTCTCTCCATGGGAGTTCACTAAGCTGTTCAAGAACATGAGAGTTTCTGCTGCAATGTCTCCCACAGAGAAAGCAGAGAGGTGTTTTCCTCACTGTGGCTGTCTTTTACTAGTTGGTTCTCAGTGTAACTCGCAATATGAAGCTTCAGTTGAGTTTATTTGAATACTATCAGGTTCAACAGTTGGCCTACCCAAAGATGCTTCAGATCCTCCCACTTGCCCTAAAATACCAACCTCTCCCGATCACATAAAACTCATCCTCTTGGGAAGACTGGATAAAGGGAAATAAGTGAACCTGTTTGAAAGTATCTTTAATAAATTAGTCTGAAGATCGATAATGGTACTGTCTAAATTGCTTTCTGTTGTCTACTGTACCTCATGCCTAGGAATGGAAACATGAAAACTTAAAATTACTAAAGATTGCATTATTAACTGGCAAGAAGGTGGCAATGAAGTAGTATCTAATCAATGATTAATTTCAATGAATTCAGGGCAGGAAGTAAAACCCATTTATTTTGTTTAGCATTTGATTAACTGTTTTTGCTTGGTTCTAACTTTGTGTTTTAATTTTCCATAATCAGCACATAGCTGTCAGGAAAACAGGTGGGTTTAGAAACTAGAAAATTAAATTAATAAACCAGTTACTTGGACTTACCTGTTTATCTCTGGGATACCTGGCCTCAGAAACTACTGTCTTCTCCAGTACAAAGAAGCTGGAAAGATGAAATAGTCTGGAAATAGCAGTGTACACTGTTTCATGCTGCCTGAAAATTCTGGTTTTTTCTTATCCAAAGTTTAAGGTTTTTCTTTAAAAAAAAAAACAACAAATGACCAAGTAATTTAAAAATAGAATGAAAATGAAAGACAGAATTCTCACATAGTCCAGGCTTTCGACTTGTAGTTTTTCTTCATTTTCTTCAAAATAGGGTCTTCCATCCTCACATAGTCAAGGTCTTTTATTATAAGAGAGACAAGGACTTTTGTTTCTCAAAGGCTGTAAAACCTGTGTCAACAGCTCTTTAGAGTTTATTGAATTTGAATAGTCTCAGTGAAATGTTTTCAATTTGATGAATGATAAAGATGCTTGCTTAGAATTGGTTTTGGAACATTCTACTGGGACTGACTGTTCTTATCAGATGGATGTTCTATTTACTCCGGGTTTTTGAAGGACAAGTAAAAATTTGCTACTAGGTACACAGAGGAATAAGTTAGTATAATTGTTGACTAAGTATATGATATTGAAAAAAAGTATTTTCTCTGTCCATATGCTTCTACAGGTATTTGCATTCATATTGCATCAAAATTTAGTGAGATTCGGATCCTATTGTGTTACATTGCACAAGTGCACTTATTTAGAAAGATTTTATAAGACAAGAAAACATTTACAGTAGTATTAATAGACTATTATAGGAAGTTACTTCTTTTGCTTCTGAGGTGGTTGTCTCAGTACAAATTTATCAGAAAGATCAGATATAAACAGGTCCACAACCTGTGCAGAATCTGATTGAGCTAAATTTAAATCAACATCTCTCTGCAGACTGAACTAATTTGTTACCCTTCTGCTACCATAGCATGGTACCTGCTGTTGAAATGCACTTCAGCCTGATTCAGTTCCTTTCCACCTTTTCTGATTTCCCTGTAAGGAGACTCCCCACACTTTACTATTGCTGTCTATGGCAAAGACACATCTGCAGAACGGTTGGGTTTGCTGTTGGGAATCACACAGAAAAGTCATCATGGGCTGAATTTTGGTTAAGCTTTTACAAGAAATCTAGAAAATTGTTTCAATGGCAGTTCTTTTCCTGAATACCATTTACTTTCTGCAGACCTTCTAGAAAGAGATCCTTGAGGGTCTTGAATGTCTCATTGCTAAAAGATACATTTGGTTTTGATAAAATTTAATTGAAATAATCTCAGATGAAATTTAACATTCATTAGAAAGCAGCTGTCTGTGCCCAAGGCTTTTGTTAAAAGTTACTTCAAACGTTTTGTTTTCCTAAGAGAATATGGCCAACATCGCAAGGCACCTGTGCTGGTGATAGTGCAGCAGAAGGAAATGCTAACAGGAACTCAGGTTCAATATTGTTTCTGTTGCTGCAGTAGCTGTTTGTGACAGATGGCTATTTCTGAACATCCACGTTATGATTCTGAGGTTTGGTTAGGGTGTTTTGTGCACCTTTTGCCAGAGCTGTATGAATACATTTTACCTGCGCTTCTATTGAAACAGTTTTTCAGGGGAGGATGTCAGGTCTTCTCAGACACCCTCATCTACAGATAGACTGGGCAGAACTAGAGCCCTTTGAAGCTGCTCTGAACTCACTGTTGGAAACATCTGAAACTGAAGATACCACTTTAAATTGAGGGATGATGAAAAAGGGCTGACTGAGGCTTTGTCTGCACTGTCTTTTGTACACTGGCTCAAACTTGGACTTGATTTTTGATTTCTGCCAACAGTCACTGGCTGTGCACAAATCTTTGCTCTAACCCATCCACAGTGCTACTCTGCCCAATTCACCACCAGGCAACCTGTTCCTCTCCTCCACACTTGGTCCAGGTTTGGAAGTAGAAATGCAGAGCAGGTGATCAGAAGATTGGACTTCAGCACACAGCAGTGTGCTGCAGCCAGCTCCAGGCTTGGGTGGTGGAAAAGACATAACCTTGCAGCCTGTGCAGGGCATAGGAGAGAAATATTAATTGTTTCATGAGCTGCATAGGTCAAATGCTGTATTAATAATGGATTTAAAACTAGCCAGTGAGGTAGAGGGATGAGTTAATAAAAATCATTGATTGCCTTTGACTGAGAAATCTGAAGGCTGTCTGATACAGCAAGAAAAAGTTCAACAGAACTTTAGAGCCATGATGGAAGGATACTTCTTCATTTTGTCTCCAGGTTTCCAGGTACAGGATATTTATGTTTACCCAATTTAAAATCTTGTTTTTTCCTCTTTGAAGTAGGCTGAATTGAATTTTACTTCAGACATTATTTCAAAATAAAAAAGGAAATGGAAAGCAATTAATAAGAAAAGTTCTTCAGATACTGAAGGAAGATAAAGACAGTAGGTCAAACACAAATGCAACAGAAAATTCCACATAATGTTTTGCTACTGTAGCTTTCAGGTAAAGGTGACACCTACAGAATGCAAAATGGATTTATATAGTACAATGTCAAGCCTCAGGTGAACCACAGATAAAATACCATTAGTATAAACAGAGAGGACACAAGAACTCCTAAGTTTTTAATGATTGGGTTTCTGCTCTTGGACAATGAGCAAATGGCAGTCTATAGCAGATTTAGTGAATAGATTTATATGAAATAGATTTAGTCAGAAGCATTCTTCCATCAGTAAAATAAATAATTCCATTAGCAAATGCTCACTCGCCTTTATTGAGTACAAATTGTTATATCATCAATACACTCTGCACTAAGTATTCATCTGCATTGTCTTGCTAATAAAAATTTTTCTCTACAGGTACAGTGCTACAGATTGCAAAGAACATCAGTCAGTAGCAGTGGTTTACTAATCAAACCCAGTGGGGCAAAGCAGTTTATTAGTGTGCACCTTGTTCCGTGGCACGTAGGATTACCCACATGCAACACTTGAGCTGTAAACATTTCCATTTGCAAAGGGTGACAAAAATAACTTCAGTGACGTATGCTACACATGCTTACTGCACCACAGTAGTACTCAGCATCCTCATGTTTAACCTCATGGCAGTCGGTAGGGCATAACAGTGAAGAAGTGAGATGACACAACTGAAGCACAAATAGCTAGAACAGCTTCCTCCCTGTGTTCTGGCATTTTGTGGAATATTTTCCAACCCAGAAAATAGCCTCATTAATGCATTTAAAGGTAGGCTGACCAAAGCCCTGGTTAATGTACAATTGAGAAAAACGTTGGAATTAGCTTAATTAGATTATATATTTCTTTTCTATTTCAAACTTCCTCAGCTTTAGGGCATGGGGTAAAATTATTGATCTTTTAGTGTATTACTTCAAACATGTCTAGCTGCATTTTTCATTATGCAAAATATAGCTCATGTACTGGTGCATGCTATTTCAGCTCATTAATTCAGGATCACTTTAATACTAGGAAGGATTTCACTCCCCACCAGTGAAAGACACATCCTGTCCACTTTTCCCAATAGCAGGCAAAGAAATGGATTGCCAGTTCATTTCTTTCCCATGTGCAATTCCATAAATACCCATATATTCTTTCTCTTGTGATTCCAGGGAGTTTCTAACATGTGGGAGAATATCCTCAAATAATAATAGAACATGGTTTCCCAATGATGAGGAAATAAAACAAACTTGGGATTGCAATTTTTAGTTATTACTGTTTTCAATCATAATGTGGCAACAGTTTGTTACATTGTTTTGCTACCTTTCTCTTTTGTAGTAATAGATGTGTGTAATGGTCAGTGGCCTCCTACAAGCAAATAATTTGAAAGAATATTACTCTGCTACAAACAAGGATTTGTAGATGTTAGTGTGTGATGATCTCCTTTGTTATATTCTTTTCTGAGTTCTCCTTGTTGGACAGTGACTACTTACGGAGGACTGTATACACTGGGGGGTTGGGTCGTATTTTTTTTCTACTAAGAATTTATATTAATATTTGAGAATCTTTCTCTGCTTTGGACATTTCTTCAAATTTGACTGTGGGAGTAGTAGATACAGATTAGAATTTGGTCCAGGACAGGTTTTGACTTAATCCAACAGGTATCAAGCCTAAATAGCACATGTTTTAGTAAGATCGTGTAGGGTATTCCAGTTGGCCTGTAGACACCAGAAGAGAAAGCCTGAGTCTCCTATAGGTCCTGTGCTGCATCTGCCAGACTGTACAGACTTCTTGGCTAGCACTACACCCATGTGATCACATCTAGATGTCCATATGTGAGCTAGAAGTTCCCATCATACCCACCACAGGTCTGGCAAATACAGCCACTGGATTGTAGAAAGTTATTTAACCGATTCTTCTGTAGAGGTTTATATTTGTCTGCATAGCTCTCTTGAGTTCATTAGACTCAGCTGAGCACAGATGTTAACAAAGTGTAGTATTATTTTGCTTTATGTTACCTTGGGACAGCTGATTTGCAACACCTGCTTGTCTTCATACTTTCAGAAGAGAAATTTTCATCAGATGTACCTGACCTCTCAACTTGATGTTGGGTTTAGTATCTGTTTTTTGCAAAATATTAAGCAGAATTACGAATCTTCAACAGACTTGCTTTTCTAGTTCTGATTTGAATCCAGCCAGGGTGCTGTTTTCTTTTATGCTTCTCTTGGAAATACCGTGTCCTTACCTGATTACCCCAAAGAGGCGGATTTGCACTTTTTTACCATCTTTGTGTTCTGTGTAAATTGTCCATATTAAATCGATGCTGGCGCTTCTATCTACTGATCTGAGTTTGTTTTTCTGGGAAATTATTTTGTAGTTTCAAAATGTGTGGTTGTAAGCAATGTGTTTTAATATCTTGCAGATGTTTCTGGTTAAAGTTGGAAATTTTTCTTTTTAATTTATGGCAGGTTTAATTAAAGTACTTTCCTTTGGTCTCATCATTATAACGTTAGTAATTCTAAGTTATCGCTTGAGCTCCTGTGTCATGTTCCAGGGACTACTTAAAAAATGTATCTTTCCATTTATGGAATATAGGGTTTATGTTTTACAGCTACTTGCCATTTATGATTTTAGAACTGGTGGCTTCTATTAACTCCAGCTTCTCTGTATCATCCTCTAATTTCTTTTCTTAGTTTGATGTTTGTGCAGCTAGAGCATTTATTTATGTTTCAGGTGTTTTTCTTCTGACCTTGAAGAGTCAATAAACACTGTTTTCAGTTAAAGCAGGGAAACATTGCTTCAGGCTTCTCTTTGAGTATTTTTGCTCTCTTTTCTTTTATATTCCTGCTTTTAGAGATTTCCTATTTGACCATATGTTGCTACTTAATTGCTTTTTTTACTTTTATATTTGCATTCTTTTCACTTGTTAGCAATAGCTAGTGACTTAAGATGATGTACAAGCATTCATAAAGAAAACCAGCCAGCCATTCACTTCCCCACATTCCTTTTTAATACATGCAAGCATATCCAGTGTAATGAAAAATAAACTGTTTGTTTGAAATGGGGACAGGGCTTGGGTATGTTAGTTTTTCTGCTCCATTACCCAGCTGGAAAAAGGAACAAACAGGTACTTATTTACTTATTTACTTCCCGAGTTGTTCTTTGCTCACACCTCATATTCAGATTTACTCAAGGCTTCCAACACGATGGAACTGAATACATTTCCATGCTGTAGTGTCCATTTTACAGGGATAACCTTGGGCTGCCTGGAAGCGATTGGTTAACCTCTAAAGTTCATATTTCAGTTGTCAACAGTAGCATCAGTTGATCAGCTGAAGTAAAATACTGTCTTGGTTGTGGCTGGGATAGAGTTCATTTTTTCTTAGTAGCTGGCAAAAAAATGGGAGGGTATAAGTGAAAGAGTGTTTAAAAGAGAAAGTGGAGATAGTACAAAATGATCATGGAGAAAACAGCCTTTCCTTGCCCTCACATTTTTCCAGGCTATATTTAGCAATTTTATGTAGTAATCCTACTTGTAGAGGGTTAGAGAGAACCTGCCTTATGGGATCATAAAGTTCAGGAGTTTAGGTGATTGACTGAATAAAGTAGGGATGCTAATTCCTGAGACGTGCATTGTGGCATAACTCCAGAAGAGCAGACCGAGGGGCGGGATGCAATACTGTGGCTGGGCAATAAGCCAATGAACTGCATCATTGTAATTGCAGATGAAATAATAATTATTTGCGATAGCTTGCTAATCAGTGAAAGCATGGAAAAGGCTGCTGACAAGCACCATCAAGGTAATTAAGGTGAAGCATTGAATTTGCATAAATTTACACTTTGATCATTGTTCACAAGATACTGTCTCTTGAAATAGACTTGGCTAGTTTCAAGATGAGCACTAAATCAAAGCAAAGGAGTGCAATAACTGCACAGCATCAATAGTGCTTACAAAATACAGATGCACCTTACATAGGCAATTATCTGAAGAATCTATTGTCCTTAATCAAAGGATGATACTCAAGTTACTTTTTAAAATTACCAAATAGTCCTAGTTAGCATATGTCATTCTGGTTTTAGCTCTTTAATGAATGCAGAAAAATCACGAAGATGATATCTTTGGAAAACACAACATTTGATTATTCATTTTGCTTTAAACAACCCCAACCTCTTAAATGAGAACAGCTGAAGGTATCATTCCTCATATTATTTTGACATACATTTACAAGCTGTCTTGAAAACCTATATTTAATAGATTTCTTTAGGAGCTGCAAATGTGATCCTCTCATGATCTCAGGCTCTAAGTCACTGCCTCTGATGGAAGGTTAAGCTCTAGTCCTTCAGGCTTCCATGCAGGTTTCCTGAGTATCAGTTGCCAGAGTAATTCTGGTGCTCAGGCCTGCAGCCAGAGCTCTGTGATCTGCCTTAGCTCCAGTTCTGATTGTTTTCCCTCTGGGAAACAGCAATGGGTCTCTTGACAGTGGTTTCCTAAAGGAAATAACCGTTTATGTAAAACAAAGGACTTTGAACTCTCAAAGCATGCATGCAAACAGCAAAAATCTAGAATGTACACATCTCTTCACTCTTCCCTAATGTTTATTACTTACTGAAAAAACCCTACTGAGACTTCTGGAATCCTTTCTGTCAACCTTTCTCTACAGATCTTTCTGACAACTCAATTTTCACTCTCATTCTTACTATGCCTTTTTTAAAGCTTTTTTTCCTTCCAGATTTAGAGAGGTCATCTTATTAAAAATAGCAATAGGTTTCAAATTAATTATATGGTCAATCACAATTTCTGAATATTCTGATTGATTTATATTATATTATATTGTTGTTTGTTCTGATTTCAACTAACATCATCTTACAGGAAACTTCTTTTCCTCCCTTGCTGAGCATGTAATATTGATGCTTCCAAGTATTTCAGAACTGATATATCATAATGCAAATATTCTATTTGTGTCACGTGGGTAGCCACATATACACATGAAATAATAATTTAGATGTTAAATAATTTTAGCCACCCACTCTAGAATTTTTTCTATTATCTACTTGTGTTCTTACCTCATCTTCCACCTATGGTAACGCTGCATAAAAATGAAGAGGCTACTAAAATTGTAATCTGCTGTAAAGTTTTTGCATCTTATTTATTTATTGCCCTTTGACTTATTTCTGACTTATACATGGTCATTCACTAACAAAGTTGTAAATCATGCTGTCATGTTTGAGTTTGGGGTTTTTTTTAAATTTTAACCATGTAAATGATTATTTGTCTAGATACAAAATTTTGGTAGAAATAAAATGTATTTGACGAGTACAGCATGTGCTTGGCATGATTTTATATTATACTTAATTAGAAAGATGATCGCTTAAAGCTGTTGCTCTGATGCAGACATGATGCGCATAGAGTTTGCTTTTGCAGTGCAACAATAAACACATCCACTTAGGTACCAGAGATTTTATACTAAGACAGATTTCTTGGCATGCTGCATTTGTATTTCAGGCAACCTCCACACACCAGTGTAATTATTTGATTAAGAGTGAGTCTCATTATTGTATATGTGAGCATTCCATGCACAACTCTCCCAGTGATGCACACACTGTACATGTCTTAAAAGTGTCATCTGCTCTGTCATTGTTTCTCACCTGTTTATTAATAAATAAATCAAGCTACTTTACAGAATACTAGAGAATTAGGACACAAGATACATACCAAATGCTGAAGCTGTCTTACCTGCTATAAATCTGATGATCTTATCAAATAAATATTGTTGTGGTGTGCTCTAGCCAGTGTCGGTCTATTTCATGGCCAGGCTCTGCTATGTACCTTCCCCACCCCTGGTATCGGTTCTCCACCCCCCGGAGGGCTCTGTATTGCGTAATCCTATACAAAGCCCACCAAATTCAAACCCCGCAGTGCTCCTCTATTGGATGTTGTACCCTCCCCCTACCCCCTTGTGTCTGTATTTATGTAACTGTAACATGCTGTGCCAGTGCTTCCCCGGCACAACGCCGGTGCCAAATAAACCATCTGGGAAAGCCCCTCCGCCTCTGGGAAAGCCCCTCTGTCTCTCCTTCTTTGGCGTCCCTGGAACATCAGTGGGTTGGATGAAACCTTGCAGGAACTTCGCCAGCCCTCCCATGCCTTGGAGCAGCCCGGCAGCCCCTGGAACCGCGGACAGACGCTCGGTGCCCCCACGGAACACGCCGCAGCAAAATATAACTCAGAAGTCATAACTCAGATGAATGTAAAAAGTTTTTTTAGAAATTTGATATGACTAGAACTATTTTGGAAGTTCTGGTTTGAATGCCTGGCCCCAGTAAATCTGTAGAAAATACATACTGAATTCAGCATGGCCAAGGTTTCACCAATGGTATTCTGAACTATTTCTTTAAAATGAATTAATTTAGCTTTTTGAACTTGGGATATCTTGGTCTTTTTTCTTTTTTTTTT
>VYZT01004138.1:0-10133 GCA_013400735.1 Pomatostomus ruficeps | reverse complement strand
ACTGGCCAGAGCACACCGCCACACATGACATGGTTTGCTGTCTCAGTGACATTTAGGTTCATGGTGGTTTTTTGCACAACAATTCTCTCAGTACCTGAAAGAGGGGTAGCTGGCTCACAGAGCTCACCAGAGGCCAGGAAACTGGTGAGGTTATAGGGCTCTGTGTGAATTTGGGAGGAGACAGCGGCTGGGTATTGTCACTGCCGGGCCGGGTGTTAAGATGTCGTGATCTTCCCAAACAGTGTCTCCGAAGAGGAGTCGACTGGTCTGGTGCAGCTTCCCCTACACGTGCGCTGCCACTCAGCTGGACAGTCAAGTTAGAAGCGGAGGCAATCAGCAAGGAATAAGCGAGAAGGGTCTTCAGTTTGGGGTTCCGCAGAGGTGGTTTATTTTGCCCACGTATGAAGGGGTCCAGGGACTGAAAACCAGAACAATGGGTGTGCAGGGGATTAAATACAGGGGCGGATAGGGGTGGGCAGAGCATCAAGGACTAAAGGTCTGAGGGCTCAGGGGCAGTACATACAAGGGGCAAGGGTGTAGGAACCAATAGGAAAGGTTCACAGGAATGGTTAGGGAGCAGGGGCCAAGGGGCATCAAGGAGAGAAGAACTTTCTAGAACAGGGACATAACTGGGAGATAACTGACAACAGGGGCAGAGAGGCCAATGGGCCAACTGGGATAAAAGAATCTACATAATGAAACAAGGCATCCTGGGAGGAGGCTTTTTCTCACTCTAAGCCGGGGAGTACTGATTGAAATAGGGCTCATCCCACCAGTGCACCCTCCTTAGCTCTGGTGGTGGAGGTGCACTGGCCTCCACAGAGTATTCGCCTGGGAAGGGAGAAGTCTAGGGTTTCATCTCTGTCAAGAACTTGTGAATATTTTGCAGTAAAGAGTTGTTGAAGACAAAACAAACCAGTGATAATTATCTTCACAGCAGTATGAGAGTCCAGGTTTTATTCTATGGGTTAACATCCCCTGCCAGGGCATTTCAACACTTCAGGGTTTGTTTTAACTACTTTCTTATCGTATCCTGAGAAAACCTGAGTCGTTCCTGGAACTGCAAAGGGATCTGATGTTCTCAAGTGCTACTGAGAATCCCACCAGTTACCTCAGACCAAATTTGTAGACCCTAACTCTAAGATACCTCATTTTTCATTGGGGCTACTCCAGCATTCACATTAAAATCAATTTTGTCAAAGCTCTTAGCTGCCTGAGATACTGTTCAGCGCTTGTGTCAGTGCATGTGCGAGAAAGGAGGGGAAAATGAGATGTTTTCCTTTTTTAGTGGTGTTGTTACTGATCTCTCAGGCTCTTCCACTTGCATCCAATGCCACGCATTCATCTGGGATGAAACAGTTCTCTTAATTTCAGATCTAACATCTGCTCTTCCTTGACTGAAGACCTGCTCAGTGACTAGACAACAGTTTTGCTGCCTTGTGAGACAGCCTGATGAGATA
Organism: Pomatostomus ruficeps; assembly: GCA_013400735.1. NCBI lineage: Eukaryota > Metazoa > Chordata > Aves > Passeriformes > Timaliidae > Pomatostomus > Pomatostomus ruficeps. The sequence goes on along the minus strand of VYZT01004138.1, from coordinate 8,673 downwards.
AGGATGTCCTTTACTTACACTACAGGGAAGCTGTTTCACCCTGCTTCTTGCAACAATTATTTTGGAACAGATTGGACTCTTCTGTGTTTAAAAGCAAAACCTTTTCCTTTTGCAAGCCAAAGAGTATGGAACTGACATTCATATTATTCACATGTTTTCAACAGTCTCATTATTCTAGATATTGCCTCAGAAGATTAAAAAACCCCAGAATGCTGGTCTAAAGATTAAATCAGGAAGCAATTTCAGAGTCCCTCTAAGGTCATGCTTTGAATTTTAATTCCTACAAAAGGAAAATGAATCAGACCTGAATCTGAAACTTTTTAGTTTTGTGACTGGAAGGGAACACATTTTAAAAGAATGAAGGTAAATTATTTCTGAAGAGCTATGATTCAGGCATGGTAAGGAAATACCACTAATTTGATAGTATTTATGATGCTTCATATGACATTAGTAAATCTGGCTGAAGGTTTTTTATCTTTTGGCAGGAACAGCAATGGTTGTAAGCAATTCAGGTTTATAGTACAGCAATATGTTTTAGAGAAATAGGAAAGAGACTATAAATTGCTGTGTATGAATATTTGTGCATTTGAATTAGGAAGCATGAATCGGGCAGTTTGGACTTCACAGTGAGATGCCAAGCCATCCCTTTCAGCAACTGTTCCTATACTCCTGACACAACATCAGAACAGCCTAAGAACTGTCAGTTTTATAAAATGCTGTTCATTCATGTCCTGGACTTCTGCACCCCCAACTTTCTACATGGTCATGTAAAGGAAGGAATTTAGGGACAAAAAAAAAAATAAGGTGGGGAGTTAATGGCAGAGACCATATTAGAATGAGTGAGAACTGCTGTTTCAACATTGAAAAAAATTAATAATTCATTTGAATGCAGAAGATGGTGAGAAGGAACTGGGTTACAGCCTTGGTTACAACATCAGTTCTGTGAAAGCAGGAAGGAGTCAGATGATTGTGGAGCAAATAGCAAGTTGTTTTAACTCAAGTTACAGGTAATGGAAAAGAAAGGAACAGCTGTGACTAGGCCAGATGACTCTTTTAAGATGCTGTTGAGTGGAGCAGGCTTGTTGTTTTATCTGCATCCCAGAGCAGGAGTAGGGTCCTTGTGGAATTCTGTTCCATTTGCCATCACTACCTCTGGTTGGATCAGAAAACAGCAGTACTGGTGTTTGTAGATAGGATAATAGTCATGGAATGGTTTAGGTTGGAAGGGACCTTAAAGATCATACAGTTCCAACCCTCCTGCTATGGGCAGGGATACCTTCCATGAGACCAGGTTGCTCAGAGCCTTATCCAGCCTGGTCTTGAACAGTTCCAGGGATGTGGCATCCACAACTTCTTTGGGCAATCTGTTTCAGTAAAGAAGTAGTAAAGAGTATTAAAGAGCTTCTCATAGTAAAGAATTTCTTTCTAATATCTAATCTAAATCTACCCTCCTTCACGTCAAAGACATTCTCCCTTGTCCTATCACTGTGTGCCCGTGTGGAANAACTTCTTTGGGCAATCTGTTTCAGTAAAGAAGTAGTAAAGAGTATTAAAGAGCTTCTCATAGTAAAGAATTTCTTTCTAATATCTAATCTAAATCTACCCTCCTTCACGTCAAAGACATTCTCCCTTGTCCTATCACTGTGTGCCCGTGTGGAAAGTCCCTCTTCATCATTCTGGTAGCTCCCTTGAGGTTCTGGCCCTCTGCAATAAGGTCTCCCTGAAGTCTTCTCCAGGCTGAGCAGCTGAGCTCCTGTTTCTTGATGTGTGCATCAACAAACTGGGCCAGACCCCGCAGCAGTGGGCAGTTACCTCCTCCAACACCCACAGGGCGGAGCCATGGGCAGTTACCTCCTCCAACACCCACAGGGAGGAACCATGGACAGTTACCTCCTCCAGCACCCACAGGGAGGAGCCATGGACAGTTACCTCCTCCAACACCCACAGGGCGGAGCCATGGACAGTTACCTCCTCCAACACCCACAGGGCGGAGCCATGGACAGTTACCTCCTCCAACACCCACAGGGAGGAGCCAGGCTCTGAGCTGACTCTTAGGTTCAGTCACTGCTGATGGCACCGCCTGCAAGGTCAAAGAAACACCTGAGCTGCTTCTCCCTTTCTCCATACCAGCTCTCTGCCTCTTTGGGCAGCAGGGCCATCAGTGCCCACTGCTGGGCAGGCACACAGCAGCAGCTCGCAGTGCTGAGCCATACCTGTCCTGTTGGATACCAGCCGGATGGGGATGCTCTCTGTTTGACCCACCTCTATCCAAACCAAGCATTTCCAAAAGCATGGGGCTATTTTCAGCACATGACTGGAGTTCCAGTTTAACACAACTTGAACAGGCCTCACCTTCAAGGGTCTATTTTTCTTGGAAAATGAAGGGCAACTTATCTTTTCTCGTAAATGGTTTTCTTGAACCCACAATAGTCAGTAAACAAGGCATCCAAATAATTTACAGTAATTGTTGGAAATATATACTGTGGGCTTGTGAATTCTTAATCATATTTTACCTTCCCAGTGATGGAGGTGCTGTCTTGTACTTCTCTCCGTCACCATGTTAGTGTTGTTTAGATGAATTATATTCAGTACAAACATGAATGACAGCCTTTAGCTATGTGAAAACACACTGTCATCCAGAAAGAAAGTTCTCTTTGCTCTGAGCCAGATTTTAAAACTACTTACAGAGTGTATTTTCTGATTCACTTGAGTGGCTTCACAGTTATACCCTTGGTGAGACTTAATTTTCACAAACATCTCCAAGAATAGTAAATTATTCATTATCAAGACCTTTTCATTAGACAGCTGACATATTATCAGCTCTTCTCTCTGCTCTGATGAGAGATAAATAGGAGTTTATTACACCAGGAATGAGAAAAGAATAGATATTTGGCACCTAAATTCCATTTAATTCTATAAATACTAAGCATCATTCATGACCTATAATTAGAAACCTGAGTTCGAGATTCAGGGCTATACGTTCAGCTCAAGTGATTTACAGTTTCCTTCCCAGCTTTAGTCATGATAGCAACTGTTAATTCTACCTAAATGAACAGTATTAAAACAAACTAAAACAAATCATATCAGAACAAAACATGACTGTTCTTTCTCTATGAACTATTGCAAATCAGGAAAAATTGGCTAAAAGCACCAGAATTTCATCATCTGAATTAGTCCACATGTATTCCAGGTACTACCTTCCTGGAAATGGGTAATTGAGGTGGAAGTGTGTAGCAATCAACAGTACAGAGCATGATATTCGTTAGTAAGAGGTTGATTTGTCAGGTGAATGTAAGAAGCTGAGAAAAATAAAACAATCTGGAAACAAACTTAATTCCTTTAAAATTAAATAATCTTGCTTTTCCTCTTTTAAATAAAAAAAAATCCCAAGCAATCAGTTTTGAACAAGTTTAATGGATGTCTTATTTTTTAAGATTTTAAAATATAATTTTAAAAATCAAGTCAAGCTGCATTTTAAAAATACGTGCCATTTCAAAATAAAAAGTCAAACTGTTTCCACCACAATATGGAGAAATAATTTAAAAAAAGAAATACTTCTTTTTGAAAAAAAAAAATCTGCCCAATTTGAATAGAATTTGTATTTATTCTCTGTTATTCTAAAACTGCCTTTTTTAGCAAATATGCTGTTCCTGACAAAAAAAATCCAACAACCTTTATTTCTGCTCCCCTGCTTCATATTTCTGTCAAAATTAATGATCACATCCTACATTTTGGTGCTCTCCCTGGATTATGGGCCCTTCCTAATGAGCTGGTCGGATTTATACTGGGTTGATGATCAACAGCTTGGGGCAGAACACACCAGAAATCCCTTGGGAGCTTGCAAATTGTCAGACAGATGAAGAAGACTGCTGTAGGTTGTGTTTATGACTCCTATATTATTTTTAGGAACTATCATCGACAAACCCTCAAAGTCATTATGTCTTTTCCATGTTTATCTGTACACAGAAATGTAAGTAATTACTGATTTACAAATGTGTATCTGCTGTAGCATCTCATAGTAAAACATTGTTTGTGCATTTTCAGTACTCATCTCTTTGCACCCTCGTTATTCTCTGTTTCAGCAAGAGCTGGTTTCCCCTGAAGGGAATATCCACTGTGTGGGGAGAAAAAAGAAAAACTATTTTCTGTAGATTATGGGTCCATTTCATTAAAAAAATAGTTGCATAAACCACCCAAATGTTCCAAAATACTGATAAACTTTGGAACCTCTAAGAATGGAGAGAAAGATTAGCCATCCTAATGTTACTTTACATATTATATTTCTTTGAATAACCTCTCCATATTATTATCAATTAAAAAAAACATAAACAAAACCAAAACATCAATAAACAAAACCAAATCCCCCCAAATAACAAAGTAAGAGTCTTAGATCAAGGTTAATCCAGAAGTTTTATCTTCATTCACTTCATTTGAAGACTTGCATGTGAATGAGCCCCCTGAATAGCTTTGCTAAGCAAAGCTTCCTCGCTGAAGATCGAAAGTTTTTGAGCTTTTAAAGGATGGACATTCAAATACAGCAAAGGGTGGAGAATAGATATCCAGTTTTATTTCCAGAGGTGGGAACTGGTGAGGTACTTCTGATCTCATAGGATGGATTGAGGCAAAGACCTCTGAGAATCTGATCCTCACTGTTAACTTCTCTTTCAAAAATCAGATGTATCATCTTGCTGAACTTTCAACATTAAAAACTAGTAACAAAATTAAAAATCATTCTCCTAAAAAAAAGTAATTTTAAAATCGTTTGACTCATGCAGTCTCCATCTCGTGGTTGGTAGAGCTGCTAACAGCGTTTTCAGTGGATTCTGGAAAACACTCAAAGAGTGTTTCACAGCCCATAGCCCAGTTAGTGCCCTCACCAGGCTATCCAAGTAAGAACACCTACCAATTGTATCTTGTCATAGAATCGGATCTCAAATACCTGCTTTTATCAGCCAAAAGAAGTAAATAATTTTCGACTAAGAAATAGAAGTTTAATATTCTCCTTTCAGGGACAAGAAAACACTACAGTAATCACAGTCAGCTGATGTTCTCCAGGTGCACAGAAAAAGAGGAGATTTGAAGTATCCAGCCATAAGGAAAGACATTCAGCTGCTGATAAGTGTTAATGTGTCATCCTGGTACCGTTCATTAACTTGCCATTGCAGACATGCAGATGTAAGTCAGTCAATGTGCACTGGGGATGGACATCACCAGGCCTGGATTTTGACTAAACTCTATTGCTGACTTTCTGGATTTTCTGAGAGGTTTTTTTTGTTTTGTTTTGTTTTTGTTTTTTGGGGGGTTTTTTTGTTTGTTTGTTTTTGGGGTTTTTTTGTGTTGTGTGTGTGCATGTGTATTTCTGTGTTTTGTTTCTGGTTTTGTTATGTTGCTGTCTTGGAAGGTTAGAGATTTTTTTTTAGTTCATTATTATTAGTCAGGTATAGCTCTTTCAAAACAGTTGGCTATGGTAAGGACTGATATCCTCCTGTATGGTATTTATTTTAAAGTGTTTGGCAATTCTAAAAATAGACAGTAATTCAGTTCCAAAAGATTTATAATACCTTGAAATTCAGTTTAGTCAAGGAGACTTCCAAACACATGTTCATTAGAACTGCAGCAAGAGTACAGCTTACTAAATGAAGTATCACAAGAGTTAATGAAGACTCTCAAATGTTGGTGAAATGTTCAAATCTTTATAGAAGTATCAAATTTTAAATATTACTGGCAGACCAACTTTGTACTTCTGAAGTTTAAACAATGACTACAATAAAATTTTCATTATTTTGTAGACTGACAGAACTCTGCAAATAATTTCTGCTGATTAAGTCTATTTTCTCTGACACTTCTACCAGAAATCTTTTATGTACTCAAGAGGCTCTCAAAATGTTATTTCTAGTTGGAAATCGAGATTAAAAATGTCACTCAACAGCAGCAACAACAGAAGCTGTTGCATCGTCTGGATGGTACAGATTATTGCTAATGGAATACAGCAGGCAAACTCTCACAGTATGATCAGTGCATTTCATGTGGTGGAAATGAAAAACAACGCTGCTCTTGTTCAATAGCTATTCTTTTGGAAAGACTTGTCTGTTTATGAAGCGGAAAATTGCCAAGTAGAAATACCAGTAACATTGAGTAGATGACTTTTAAAGTTTTATTTCACGCATTTTTACAGACTCACCAGACTCAAAAGTGTCTTTTTACTCAGAAGAGAAACATAATTGTCTTCACTGCTGAAATTACTGCTCTTTGCTGAACAGCAAGGGAGCAGGTATGGTCATCAGTCACTCAACTGGCAACTTTACAACTGGGCAACACGACAACTGGGCAACACAAATGCCACTTTCTGGCCCTTCCATCAAAAAGATCAAGATGGTCCATGATCTTTTTGTCTGCGTGTGTCTTTCCTGATGATAGCAATGATTAGAGAGAAAGTCGCATTCCTAAGTTTGATTGGACATGATTCTACTGCCACTACAATATCATAGACCCAACATATGTACAGCAAGCCTGAAACTAATGCTGAGCAGGAGTTTTCTCACCAAACTCAGTGTATGGAAAAAGGGGAGAAATAAAGGAGACAGATTAAAAACCACATGGCTCAAAATGTTGATTCAATACTTGCTCTAGACTTTACTCAAAAAAGTATTTCAAAATCACTATGAGACAATGAATATTTTTGCCCATTTTGTTGACCTTGTGCTAGTTTGTACAGCTGCTTAAAATCCTTCAAAAGTAGCTCAAAGTGTGTTTTAGACACGATTATGCTCTCTGATGCTTGAACACACAGGAACGGTCCCCACCTCATACTTCTGTTTTCAGGTGCTAAGGTGCAGCTTTGTTGCTAACACTTTTTTTTGCTGAAGCCCAGAAAGCTCCTCACTGAGAGCTTAAGTATTAACATCCCAGAAGAGGAACTTCTAGGGCCAAGGAAGCGCTTTTCCTACAGTGACAATGGGCCATTTTGCTCCATAGTGGGATTCAGTTCCCAAATGTTTTAGTCCTTTGAATTCCTCCCTGTCTAAACACCTGGCGTTACTGTGGATGCTCTAAAGCATCTGAGACATGGACAGGGCTGGCAGCTGTGATGCCAAATGCATGGGAGACCAGTGCCTTTCTGGGGATGTGGGAGGAAACCAATTGGGATAACACAGGGCTTCTGAAATGAAAGCAGAATCTAGTATTTTAGCTCCTAAGTCACTCTCTGGTTTTCTACATCTGAACTGTTCATCCTGAACTCTACTTTCATTCCTGTTCCATCCACTTACAGGTATGCATTTAGATATATTACCTTTAGTACAGCTAAAAGTGCAGGGGATTCTAGCATGCCAGATATTATCAGTCAGAGTTGTTAATATTCAAAATCTTTGGATGCTGTGCTAATCTGTAACTCCTTTTGGGATCTTTAAGTCTCTTTTTTCTTCCCAGTAAGCATTCTCTCCAGAGGAAACTGTGGAGAAGATTACTTAGTTCTGCTCAAAATAGTTTAACTTAATTTCTTAAGTCTTCAGCACAGCTTAGATGCAATTTTTGTCCCACCAGAGGTAAACAACACTATTTTAGCTCATTTGGTTATAGCATGGTGCTAATAATGCCAAGATTGCAGGTTCAATCCCAGTATGTGTCATTTGCTTAACAGTTAGAATTGATGATCCTGGTGGGGCCCTGCCAACTCAGAATGATCTGTGATTCTCTCTCTTCCTATGTGGAAGTGCCACAGGGACATTTTTCTATCTCCCTAGTTGAAGAGGAATTATATTCCTCTCATTATACCATTGTCATTGTGGTTTCTTTGCTTTTTGACTTTGCTTTTAATATGTGAACTTTCCATGGTTTTTTAATCTTTTAATTTTTGATTATATTCTGGTTCTAGCTGCTTGTGATTAACATCAAAAGAAGAGGACAGAGAATGTCTAAGAGATATTGTAACAGATTTCTAAACCATAGGAAAGTGCTGGTTCCAGTTTCTTTTTAATGAATAAAATAAAAAAAAGAAGAAATATAATTTTTTTCTTTCTGCATATTTAACCTCTAAAATTCAAAATGTTGTGTATAGAAAACAGAATAATAATCCATTAACTATCAGAAACTGCCAGTTTAAAATACTTGTCACACCCTTGCATCAAATTAGTTTTTTGTCTGATTGGTTGTACTCTCTGAAACCTACCTACTCCCCCTGCTAAGACCAGCATCACACAGGCTGCAAACAGTATGGATTAACAATATCAGTAGAAACAGAGTGTGGAAAATGCCTTTATTGATGTCAGCTAAATTGTTGCACCCAGTGAATAAAACCACTCCTGCCTTATAGTGGCAGGAAAATAAGATCAGCTCCTCAAAGACCTCAGAAAGAAACTTTCTGTTGGTTTACAGAAGGCCCAAGAGAGTTGTGTTTCCATAGTAACTGCAAATGTTTTCTGTGGGATTTAAGCCATTGCTCCTTGCCTCATGACTATCTCTTATCTGTGGCAGTGGACCAACCAGCTGCCTCCATGAGAGCTGGAGAAATAACTTGGGCAGATTTTCCTTCCCAGGATAGTGAAGCTGAGGAAGATGGAGGCAGCATGCCTTGAACGGAATTCCCTCTCTGCCATGTTTTAACCCTGTCAGTCATAGATTTTTTTCCACCTCTGCTATTTTAGTGTTCATAACACTGTATTACTATTCAACAAT
>VYZT01004137.1:205808-229438 GCA_013400735.1 Pomatostomus ruficeps | reverse complement strand
CCTGAGCCCGGCATAGCCCGAGCCCAACGCACCCCCGAGACCGAGCGACCCCCTGAGCCCGGCAGAGCCCGAGCCCAACGCCCTCCGAGCCCGGTGCACCCCGTGAGCCCAACGCTCCCCCGAGACCGAGCGACCTCCTGAGCCCGGCAGAGCCCGAGCCCAACGCACCAGCGAGACCGAGCGAACCCCTGAGCCCGGCAGAGCCCGAGGCCACCCCTGAGCCCGGCAGAGCCCGAGCCCAACGCCCTCCGAGCCCGGTGCACCCCGTGAGCCCAACACTCCCCCGAGACCGAGCGAACGCGTGAGCCCGGCGCACCCCGAATCCGGCGTGCACCGAGGCCAGGGCACCATGAAGGCCGGCGCACCCCCGACTCCACCGAGCCCCAGCGCGCCCGAGTCCGGTGCACCCCCGAACCTCCCTGAGGCCGCCGTTCACCGGGCCCAGCGCAACCCCGGGCCCGGCACATCCCGGGCCGAACGGAGCCGGTTCGGGGCCCAGGGTGGGGGATGGCCACAGAGACCGGCCCGAGCGCGGCCACAGCGGGCGGGGGGGGCGGCCCCGCCGTGTCCCCGCGTACCCCCGACTCGGGGAAAGGCGCACGGTGAGCGGACAAACATAGAACTTAAGTCCCTCCAAAAAATATTTTATTTAAACTCTCTGAACTCCAATGTTCAATTTCCTGCTCCCCTCCGTAATTAGCGGAATGTTACACCTCTGATTAAATCAAATCAATTCTCAGCTCGCAGTTCTCCGCAATGTTGTGTCCCGTTTTTCTGGGGCTCGGTGATTCTCTTTGTCGCCTTGTCCCAAGGTGTTCAGGCTGTTCCAGTAGAGCAGCCCTGGCTCCTCCTGGCCTAAACAAACCACATGGTTTCACCAGTCCCCATGAGACAGGTTCTTCATTCCCTTAATTACACTAATCTGTTCCATTCCCGCACACACAGCAGACCAGAGCCCTGTTCTAGCTGAGGATTTGCTCCTGCCTTGGCATTGTTATTTCACACAACTGCCAGGCTACACATTCGCTGTGATACGCCACTTTTCCTCTAAACTGACAGTACTTCCCAGGAAAATTCAAATTTAGACTTTGTCATAAAGATATTTCCCAGCTGGCAGCATAAAGACTCCTTCCCTTACACAAATTCCAGCGGGATCAAGAAATCATTCTACCCATCACTCACTCCAAGATTATTTGTTCTCAAGTGTCCATGCAGAGTTTGTTACACAATGGCTCATGTCACCTTCCTTTAGCAAAAGTGCTGCATTTGCTGCTGACATCCCACAGCAGCACCTGGCAGGAACTTCTGCCACAGGTGACACTTCCAAGCCAGGAGTGAACAGTTCTGGCAGAGGCCACGCGTGAAGGGAAGAAAAGGAATAAACAGGACACAGGCACCTCCTGCAAGTCTGAACTAATTGCAAGAGGAAACGTTTCTGTGGAGGAAATGCTGTTTTTTCAGGTCATGGGGAAAAGAAACCAAAAGATGGAACTTCTCCCTTAGTTTTGATTTTCTAAGTAGGACACAGTATTGCCACGTGATCTAGACCAGCCTGACAAAGCCAAACCGTTCAAGGAACAGTTGGGACAGGGTTATGTGACACCAGGTCACCTTGCGCTGCTGTCAGCAGAGAGCAGAGGAGCCTTTGGCTGACCCAGGTGTTTCCTTATTTTGTTTTAACATCCCTGAATGTCACCTCGGACAGAACATCACTGTACTACAGCTTGGCAGCTTTCCAAGGCTCACTCATTGAGCTCAGCAAGAAGCTTTCTGCTGATTGACTGTGGCTTTAGACTGGTTGCCAACATTTTAGAGCTTCTTAGGGAAAAACAATCCCTGGCCAACTGGTAGGGACAAAAAAAACAGGAGAGGGAAAGCAAACCTGGGTACCAGTGGGGCTTTTGCTGCCAGGTGAGTGAATAGAATGTTTTCATAATATTTTACTGCTTCTTTCAGAATCTTGGTATTAACAATGAATTCTTCAGCATTACAAGCTGATTTAGTTTTATTCTTCTGAGACCGTGCCCCAGAGCTTTGTTTTTCTTTCACATTCCTCTCTGTCTGCAATCCCTCTGCCTGTGAAAGATCACCTGAATTCTTCAAATGTTATGTTTTTTTCATACCTGTAGGAAGCAGGTTTGGGCAGAAGAACTCTGCCTTGTTGTAGCCTTTGTGCAGCAGGGATGGGTCAAGGGTAATAAACTACTGAGGGGTTCAGTGTTTAAATAGGGGAGGAAAAAGAAATTTGGGAAAGCAAAAGTCATTATCACAACTGCTAAGTAAGGAAAGGCTTTTACAAATAATGAGGGTGAGAAAGTGACCGTGGAAGAGAAGCTGTGGAAAACCCATCCCTGGAAGTGCTCAAGGCCAGGTTGGATGGGGCTCTCAACAACCTGGCCCAGTGGAAGGTGTCCCTGTCCACGGCTGGGGGTTGGAACTGGATGATCTGCGAGGTCCCTTCCGACCCAAACCATTCCATGATCCTCTGAAATCATTCCAGCATAAAAACAGCCACAGGAGTGATTTTCCGTTCCCGGTTTTCCCCATCAGAGGGAGCTCGTGCAACAGAATTCCCGACGTGAGCGAAAACCAAACCCAAAACCTGATGGAAAACACCGATTCCTGCAGTTTTGGGGTTCGGCTGGAAACGGGAGATGGGGACTGGGAAGGGAGGGGCAAAAAGAACAGGCCTTCAAAAAAGGAGACTTTTTTGTAGTGGTCTGGCAGGAGTCAGAAAAATCGTGAATTTTGCCCTAATAAGAAAGTCCCGGTTGATTTGTTTGTTTATTTGTGGTCTGTGAATACTGAGCAGGACGGACACGTGTTCCTGCGGATGTGATTTAACTCTCCTGCCCTGCTGGGCTCTCAACAAGGATCTGTCCCTTTTCAAACCTGTTAAAAACCCATGGAAATGTGTGTGCTATTCCTGCAGCTGGCCGGCAAACCCCTCACATCACCACGGAAACCGGGACTGGTTTCCAAATGGATTACGGCTCGCTCCTGCCTCCCGTCCATCTGGAGAGAGAACAGGATCGGCAGAGGAAGGATGTTCATTTGTGAAACCATCGGATGAACTGAAATCGAGCACCTGGTGTTTCCCTATGGATTTGATGAACCACAGGCTCCCCACCTGAAAGGCAGAATATTTTCTCACTGGGATATTGTGTTAATACAACCCTAGTTACCTGACACAACGCCAGTCCCGTCCAGGAGACAGCTACAGGGCTCCAAAGTGCCCTACAAAAAGCAGGATATCGGGAGGCAGGGAAGGGCACAGCACCCTCACAGTCAGGGACAGCTGTGCTCTAACACTGTTTATTCAAGTGCTGCTGCAGGGAGACCACACAGTTGAAAAAGCACATTCCTTTCTGGAAAAAAATCTCACAGAACTGAGCAGAGCTGGAGCAGAATTCTATACACACTGACAAATATTACCCTGGGATTTAAGAGATCTTGGAGAACAATCTAAAAGTGGTAAATATTGCTTTGTTCTCACAAAAAAAAAAAAATTCTTAATTTATGCATGCCCCCCCACACATGGGTCCTCTGAGGCACCAGTGGAACTTAATCCCTTCCCTGTTGCAGACCTGTGGTAACACAGTCAGTGAACTGCCCTGAATAAAATGAAACCTTTTCTTTTGCAGGGCTATTTTTTAACCCAGAACAGCTCGTTGGCCCAATTCAGTGTGCAGTGCCATGAAAAGCAGCTGTGCTGGCACAGCCGTGGGGTGGGAATAAGTGGCAGGCAGGGAGGATGAGGGCAGAAGCTGCTGGCACAGCCCCGAAGGAAAACACCCAGTGAGCTGCTGCCTTTAGTGTGCAGAATCACAGAATATCCTGAGCTGGAAGGGACCCACAAGGATTGTCCAGTCCAGCTCCTGGCCCTGCACAGAACACCCCAGGAATGTTGTCCAAATGCTCCCGGAGCTCTGGCAGCCTTGGGGCCATGCCCATTCCCTGGGGAGCCTGGGCAGTGCCCATACCCTCTGGGGAAGAACTTTTTTCTAATATCCAACTCCCCTGACACAGCTCCAGCTGTTCCCTCAGGTCCTGTCCCTGATCACAGAGAGCAGAGGTTGGTGCTGCCCCTCAGGAGGATGTTGAAGACCACAACGAGGTCTGACCTCAGTCTCCTCCAAGCTGAACAAACCAAGTGAGCTCAGTTCCTACTTATAAGACTCTCTCCAGACCTTTCACCATCTTTGTAGCCTCTTCAGGCAAGGAATGGTGTGGCAGCAGGGCCAGGGAAGGAATTGGCCCCCTGTGCTGGGCACTGCTGAGGCCACACTTCGAGCGCTGTGTCCAGTTCTGGACCCCTCAATTCAGGAAGGACATCGAGGGGCAGGAACAGGTCCAGGGATGGGAACGGAGTTGGGGAAGGGTCTGGAGCACCAGGAGCGGCTGAGGAAGCTGGGAGGCTCAGAAGGGACCTTCTGGCTCTCCACAACTGCTGGGAAGGAGGTCGGAGCCAGGCGGGCGTCAGGTTCTGCTCCCAGGGAACAAGGGACAGGACAAGAGGAGACGGCCTCACGCAGTGCCGGGGGAGATTTAGGTTGAACATCAGGAAGAAGTTCTTCACAGAAAAGGTCAGCAGACATTGGAACGGGCAGCCCAGGGGTGTGGCGGAGTCACCGCGCCTCGAGGTGTTCAAGAAACGCCCGGATGCGGCACTGTGACCCGGTTAACAAGGTGGCGTTGAGTCACGGGGCGGCCCCGATGATCTCAGCGGTGTTTCCAGCCCGATCCAGCCGGGATTCACGCGGCGTTCCCGCCGTTCCGATCCCCTCAGCGCGTTCCCGCCTCCCCCTCCCGGCCCGCCCTCACACCGCCCGCGCGGAGAGATGACGTCACGGCTCCCCGCGTGCGGTCACGTCCGGTAGGTGAGGTCAGGGCCGGGGCCGCCATTTTGAGCGGCTCCGCGGGCGGCGGCGGCGGCGGCCGCGGGCGGGGGAGGAGCGCGGCCCCCATGGCCGGGCAGTTCGACTCCGAGGACCGGGCGAGCTGGTATTGGGGGCGGCTGAGCCGCGCCGAGGCCGTGTCGCTGCTGCAGGGGCAGCGCCACGGCACCTTCCTGGTGCGCGACTCGGGCACTATCCCCGGCGACTTCGTGCTGTCGGTGTCCGAGAGCTCCCGCGTCTCGCACTACATCGTCAACAGCCTGGGGCCGGCGGGAGCCCGGCGGGCCGGCGGCGAGGGCCCCGGGGCCCCGGGTGAGTGACCCCCAGGGCTGGCGGTGCCCGCAGCCCCGGGCAGGGCAGCCGAGGCGGCTCCGCTCGGCGCCGGGCGGTGTTCGCAGGCGTGGAGCGCTTTGTGGTGGAATTAAGCCGTGTTCGGAGCTGGGGCCGCTGCCCGAGCCCAGCCGTCTGTCTGCACCTGCCGTCCTGTGCCACACGAAATTCAGCATCCTGCAGCTCCAGCCTCGCTCCTTCTTTGTTTTCCTAGACTCCTTAGCGATAATTCATAGATTTTCCGTGTCGTCCAGCCGGGAGATGGTTCTGTGGACGTGTCATCCCCAAAGTCTGACTTCTGATAAGGCAGCTTTGCATTATCAGGGAGGCTGAGTTCGAGTGGGCAGCTTGAGTAGTGGGAACTCTTCAGGATGTAAAGGCAGTGGTTTCTTTAAATCAGATGTGAAATTCAGTTTCTTTCCCCTTGAAAGGAGAAGCTTGATGTTACTTCTCATCAGGTGAACATGTAGTATGCAAACAACACGTTTAAGTGTAACACTTCAGAAGGTGCTGATTGTGCCAGAGGGAAAAGTACTGTGAGAAGCATCATTTTTGCTGTTTGGTCCAACTAAACTCCAGCAGTGCAGAATCCTTGGATGTGTCAGAACGTGCAGTACAAAGGCAGTGGTGTCCCTCCTGTGGGAATAGTGAAGTTAGTGCTGGAACTGCTCAAATTTGGATATTAATCCTTGCAAAAGGATGTGAATGTGTGGTTGGCATCTCGACAAAGGAGCCACTAAATAATTTTTGTGTATAGTAAATCTGTGTAATGAGAGATTTGATGGACTTATTTGGCAGAGAGTAACCAGTGTGTGAATTGCTACAGAGACCCTCTGGTGCAGGTCTATGGGTGGAATAAGAGACCAGTATTGGAAAGATGTAACAAGAACTTGTTTTATTTTTCAGTCTCTGCACAGAGTGGTTGACTAAGAAGGAGATAATCAGAGAGAAGCTAAATTGGTGCCAGTAGGTTTGCACTGTGATACAGGGGAAGCATTTCAGATTGGAAAAATGGGGAAAGGCTTAACTCATCCTGTTTATCCCAGGAACCTCCTAGGGCTGCAGAGTCTCAAATCACAGAGCTCCACAGGGAGAAGTTAGGAATTCAGGCTGAATTCAGCTGTAAGTGGAAGTCATTGCTGCCGTGGGGAGTGAAATGGTTTGGGACAGAATGTGGTGGATTCTCTGCTGTTTCATGTGTGCAGACAGAGGTTCGGTGCAGTAATTGCTGACAAGGGTGGCTGGTGTTGTGCACGGCAGAGTCAGTCACCAGGGAATCCTGGTGCGAATCCAGCCTAATAGGATTTTAAAGATAATAAAAAACTCTGGGTCATGAGTGTCTGTCACTTCTGGGCAGTTGTTTTTTGGGGAGCAACTCTGGAAAAACGGTGGCATCACTTCAGCACAGCCATCCTGACTTTTTCCTTGTGTTACACCCTTGAGCTCAGTAACATTTTGTGGCATTCTGTGGGCTGGCTTTGGTTAAACTCACGAAGTACCTCGTAATTCTCTTCTGTTTTAAATGATTATCTTGTTATAAAGAGTAGCTGTGTAAGCTGGTGGCACAGTAGGCTTAATATATCCAAAAAAGTATAATTATGTTTTGATTGGTCTCTTTTTTATTTATCCCCTGCATGTTCTGGGGAGGGGTGATGCATCATTCCTGCACTCCAGACACTCCCACGCTGATGTTAGTAATTTTAATTAGATATGCCTCCACGCTGATACTGCTGTCTTCACACTCCAACCAAAGAAGGTGCTGGGGAGGTGTATATTAAATTACACTTCAAGTGTAATTAAGGTGCTCTTTCAGAAAAAAATAAGTGGGAGGTTCTGCAGTGGAAGGGAGGTGAAAACACTGGTGGAAGATTGAAGATGATTTTGTGCTTAAGTAGGGAAACTAATGCAGTAAAAAGAGTTAAATGTTTGCAAATTGTCCTGCTTGTGTATTGTGGCCAAGCCAAAACATGAGGAAAAACAACTTCACTGTGTTTTAGTGTGGTACAGTTTTTTTAGCAATTTATTGTTGGCAAATGCACAGATCTCTCTGGGAAATCTGAATATTCCAGGTGGGGTTCTTGGGTTGATTTTTGGTGGTCTCAGTGTTTGTGCAATTCCTGACTTCTCCCAGGGATAGGGAAGCCTCAGCACAGAATGAATGAGATGAGGAGCTTCGGCTTCCCTAATTTAAAAGTCATAATGTCACAAAAAGATGATATTTTCTTTGATTTCTAAACTATAAAGTAAACTTGCAAACTCTTTGTTGAATTGACCTTTGGACTGATGCTGCAGTTTCTAACTTCTTGAAGGTGATTTTTCAGCATAAAAAAGAAAAAAGAATTTAACAGAACTTTTTATGTCTTCCTTGAATGTTTTAAGGATGTTAAAAAAATGGGATAAATCCCTGAATTATGGGGAAGAAAAACACTGTTTTCAGTGGAAATGGCTCAGAATTAGGGTCTCATTTATGACAAAGTATCAGAGTTATGGCTAAAGAAGTCCCAAACAAGACAAAGTGCTCCATGCAGGCATTAGCATGGTGATGGACACCAGAGGAAACACTAAATAAATCATGCGTTTGCAATTTGACATGGGGGTTTTGGGGTAAAAATGTGTGATATGCACTAAAAAATGCCTGAAATAGCTAAAGATAGAAATGCTCTGTTGGGAGTGCAGCATAATAAAGACAGAAGCCGTATAGTGTTGTTAAATTTGTCTGTCTGAAGTAGGGAAATATGACAGATAAAATGCAGAAATTGATGTCTTCAGCATTTATGAGTTTTAAGAACGTGATTCTGAATTTAATGCTTCCAAATCACTTCCATTGTGACTGAACTTCCTGGAATCATAGAATCCTTACAGAATGCTGTCCACACTCAGCTCTGTATAAAGTGGCTTTATGGATGTGTGAGCAGTGTGGTTTAACTGAGGCTTGGGCGTTTGGTTTGAGTTTTGCTGGGTTTTTTTTCTCATTTTTATATTGAGATTAAAATATATTTAAATGCAAACTAATTGCAACTTTAGGAAGTGCCTGCATTAGACATCTGCTGCTCTTATCCTCTGATTATCTGCATGTTCTCCTGGTGTGCTCAGAGCTCTTCCAGTCAATGGAGTTTGATGTTTTTAAAGGGCGTTCATGGGACTTATTTGCTCTGCTCAGCGTGAGTAAGATGGTACTTAAGAACAAGGAAAAAAGGTGTCCCCGTGGGGGTGGGAGAAGCCCAGGGCTGGAATGTGATGCCTTGAGAGCCCAGTTCCCATATGCTCCAGGAGGAACTGGCTTACATCACTGGGCTATCTCGTTGTGCCCTGTGTGATAAGAACAGCTTTCCTGGCCCTAAACACTAAGCTGGAAAAAGGAGCCACCCTTACAGGCTACATTTAGACACAGAAATGGAAACTTTTATTTCCAAAGCTTGGGAATGAAGAGGGATCTCCCTAGTGACACTAACAGTTGGAGTGGAGAGAGAAATGCAAACCCTCTGAGATATTTGGGAAAGGGAGAAGTTGCTCTGTGGCCTGAATTATTCCACTGGCCTGCAGGTATGAGTGGTGTTGCAGTTCAGACAAGAGGCTGAGGAATTTCTCTGAGCCTGAAATCTGTTAATCTTTGAATTTCATTGTGCCAGGGAATGACAAAACTTGGGAGCCTATAGCGAGTGGAATAATTTCCCCACTACACGTGAGGATCATTCAGCTCATTGTACCTGAACAAGAGTATCTATAAAAGCCTTAAGCTGATGGAAAGTTTTCCACTTGCTCGGGAAGGTGGAGTTGTGTTTTTTTATTTCCAACCTGCATTTTACCAGCTGTGACGTTGAACTATTTCATTCTTTTCATGCCTATTTTAGCTAAACTTTAGGAGTCTTCTATTTTAATTCTGCAGACAATGATGAGGTCACCGCCTTTACATTATTTGATAATTAATTTGGATTAGGCTTGTAGATTTCTTGTTCTAGATCTTCTCAGATTTCTGTAGCTGCCTTACATTTCTTTTTAGAGGAAAAGCATCAGAAGTGCACTTGGTTTCCTGGCAGTGCGATCTCTGTGAGGGTAGCATCTCTCCTTTCTGATGCTTTTCTCTCTGTCCCTTCAAGGAGTGCGTTGATCTTTCTCATCCCAGGATTTGGAGGGTCTGTGTCCTCTGACTGTTGTTCAGCCGTGCAAAATGCCTTTTAGGATCTGATTTTCCAGGATACAGTACAGTGATTTCTGTCGCTCCTTCCCTGTACATAATGTTCCAGAGGACTTTTCTTCTTAAAGTCCAACTTGTATTCAGGTACACTTGGCAGCTCTCTCAGGCTGTTGTGCATTAATTCAAGAGGGTGAACCTGCTCCAAAGGGGAAAAAAAAAAAAAAAGACACTTGAAAATACCTTGTTCATCCTGGTGAGGATTGTTGCTGCTGACCAGGCTGGTGAACGTTCCTGATGAGCTGCTCACTCCTTGTGACCTGTTCAGATTTTTCTGTGAGTCCTTACATTGCTGAGACAGAGCTCAGCCTCCTGGCTGAGTCAGCTTGTAGCAGGTTTTACAGGGGTAAATTGGTGTTCCAGGCTCTGTATTTCTGTTATGTGAGATAAGTTCCATGTCAGTGAACTTCCCTGGGATTCCGTCTTCTCCATATGGCTGCAGAGAGCTTTGCTGCCCTGCTCGTCAAGTTCCTGTGACTTTCGCTTTTGACTCAAATGTCAAGCCCTGATCCCTAAAGGTTCACAGCTAAAATAGCGGTAGATATTTGTTCCTGTTTCTGCCTCCAGATTGGTCTGAAACCTGGTGTCTTTATCACTCGGTTTCCCCCTTCCAGCAGTAGTGAAGTGCAGCATTCCCAGATCCCAATATACACCGAGCAGTGAACATCAGCTGTTCTGAAGGGGTGTAGGGATGCTGCCTGTGCAGCCAGAATTCATCTCCTGTGAGCCCACAGAGCCAACAATGCCACTGGGGTGAAATTCCAGGGTTCTGGCCAAGTCTTGAGCTGTAAGTTACATCTCAGCAACCAAAGCTGAGGGGGTTTTGCATCCTCTCAGCACTACCTTTGGGAGAATAAGATGGAATCTTAGTTCTCTTCTCGTGTTGGGCTAGTCTTTCTTGCTGATAATGACATTAACTTCCTTATCTCCTGGTGATGCCAGTTTGTGTTTTGTTTTTTGCAGTTTTTCGAGGGGATTGCTTTTGGGTTTTGGCTCACTGTGTTTGTATTCCTTTCTTCTGAGGGCCTTTCAGGGCTGGTAATGCATGCAAACGTGCATTTTCCAATGACTTAGTTCTGCTCCTTTGAGTTTCCTTTAACCAGCTCCACTAATGCTCATGTTCCTTCAGGATACTTCAGAACTGATTTCTCAGGTGTTTGTCTGTGTTGATCTTATTGAATCTGCCCTGTTCTCTGTTAGAACCCCTTTTTGCTCTCCTGAAAGAACTTGTTGTAACATTGGCTTTCCATGCTGACAGTGCTACTTTGCAGGGAGTTTTGGATCAGTGACAGCTTGAAGGATTCTGCTAGCTTTGTACTCCAGAGCTAAGTCTTGGGACTGTTAGATATTCCCTGCAGAGAAAACAGACTTGCAAAGTAAGCATCTCTTTCTTGCTAAAAGAGTTACTCATTAAAGCATAAATCTTTTCATCTGCACTCCCCTCCCCCTGCCTTCCTGAGTTCTTGAAAACTGCCTGCACAGGGCATGGTGGAAATAGAACATCATGTGTGTGTTTTTCCCCAGCTGAGCCTGAAGAACATAAAATGGAAAAAAAGCACAGCACAGAGATTGGAAATGGAAATGGATATTCTGCACTTTGATGCTTGACTGTGAATATCATCTGTATTCCAGTGTATTTGAGGTTTGGATTTATAGCTTAGGCTCCATCTGACGAATGTGGCAAAGAAGCTGCAAGACTTGAGATTAAAAGGCTGAGTCATACCTGTTATGAAAATATATGTTGTTGCTTTGCATTGCATAGAATGTAGATAATTTTCTTTACTGGTACCTTTATCAAAATGAAGCATTTCATTTGCTCATTCACATCACTTGTTTGCTGCTGTGCAAAGCAGTTTTCTGTAGTGTCCGTGCATTTAACCCAAGATGCTTTACAACAGGTAAATAACAATTATTGCAGTGTTGCTCTTTGGAAATAGATCTGAGCAGCAGAAGAGAGTTTAAAAAAATAATTTCCTTGAAATGGTACCAGAATTTAATTTGCTTCCTATATTTAGAGTATAAAGAAGAAAAATGGTACAGGCTCCTGAGAAACCCTTATCTCTGTACTGAACATTTCATCTGTTGGGTCCATATAACATTGAAAGAAACAAAGATGCTTTTATCCTAATTTAGGAAGTTTGGCAGTACCAAAGAATTTCTCTTTTCCTTCCTTGACAAAATCTTTTTTAAAAAAACCTGTACTCATGATAGTGCTGTCTTTGATTGAAATACTTAGAAACGCTGAATATGATGTAAAGGTTAATAGGATGTAAAGATGACCAAATTTGGTGTTGAAATACTTCTCTGTAAATGTATCTGTCTTCTCAGATGCTTTATTTGCAGCTTTAATACTCTCTTTGACACGTTGCCTTCTCTTTCCAGGGTCGAACCCCACCAGATTTCGAATAGGTGACCAAGAGTTTGATTCTTTGCCGTCTTTACTGGAATTCTACAAAATACACTATTTGGACACTACAACCTTGATAGAGCCCGTGTCGCGCTCGAGGCAGAACAGCGGCGTTATCCTCAGGCAGGAGGAGGCCGAGTATGTGCGGGCTCTCTTTGACTTTAATGGCAATGATGAGGAAGACCTCCCCTTTAAGAAGGGAGACATCCTGAGAATCCGGGATAAGCCTGAAGAGCAGTGGTGGAACGCAGAAGACAGCGAAGGGAAGAGGGGAATGATACCCGTTCCTTACGTCGAGAAGTATAGACCTTCCTCTGCTTCAGTCCCTACTCTGATTGGAGGTAACCAGGATAGTTCCCACCCACAACCACTGGGTGGGCCGGAGCCAGGGCCCTATGCCCAGCCCAGCATCAACACTCCGCTCCCTAACCTTCAGAATGGCCCTATTTATGCCCGGGTTATCCAGAAGCGAGTCCCTAATGCCTACGACAAGACAGCCTTGGCTTTGGAGGTACATAATGGGCAAAACTTAGAAGGAAGAGATCTGTTCAAGGGATTTCCCTTTCAATCACGTGCTAGTTTTGGAGGAATGAGAAAGGGAAAAGCTTTGTAATACTGGTTTTACGTCGTGATTAATAAGTTATGGATAAAATGAGTGACTCGTGTCACTTGTAAGTTAGATTATTGTTGATTATTATTAGGTTACTGAACCAGTATTATGTCTGTTGTCAACCATCACTAACATAAGTGTTTCCCCATTCATGTTTTCACTTCTGAAGTGTTTATTTTGGGGGGGAGGGAGAGGGAGCAGCTCATAAATTGTGTGTCTGAACCTGTGTTTGCTGTTGTGTGCCTCACCACAATGTGTACAAGGTGTGCTGGGTTGTTTGTTGTGTTGGGTTGTTTTTCTCCCCTCAATCTGTCAGCAGTTTTAAAGCAATCAGTGGAAACATTGATACACTTTGGAATTACCTAAACTGAGATGATGATGATGGTCATCATCATCACACACAGAATTTTATTGTAACATCACCTCAAGCAGATTACTTTGGGTTTAGGTTTGAAGCAGGAGCATTTTACAATTTACACTGCAATTTGATAGGGAGATCTGGTGTAAAGCAGTGATTGATGGAGTGGGGTTTGTAGTAAAGCAGTGAGTTTCCCCCAGGTTGATTCACTTCCTGACAGGATCAAGTATTTGTACAGGCCCTTTTTGATTTGTCTTTTTTCCTCTTAAAAAGGTGACTGGAGTGCTCTATCTCTCCACATCAGAAAGCTCTCCCCCCAGTTCCATTTGAGGAAATTGAGGTATTCCCTGTGGCAGACCTTTGCCTTAGGATATGTAAATTATATCCTTTAATCTAGGCTTTCTTTGAGCTAGAGGCTCTGGAATTTCCTGATACCTAATTGACTTCCTGTTTATATAACATTTTAAGTACTTGGGAAAAAACAGTTTCTGTGCTGAGTCAGAGCATCTCCTCTCCGCTCTCCAATACTCTGTGCAATTGTGCACAGCACAAAAGGCACTCCAGGGTTTCAGGATGTGGCAGCTGTAGGTGTGTGTCTGGTGCAGGGCTGGGAGATGCAGCCCGTGCTGCAGATGGATAACTGATGGACAGCCTGGCAGATGTGAAATCTCTGCCACCCTAGGTACTAAATATCCTCGGAGTTACTCCACGTTCTGTTGTATATCTGAATATTTTTGGGTTGAGAAGCAGCTATAGAAATTTATGTCAACACATCAGATTTTGGGGAAAAGTGAGGATTTTTACCCTTCAAACTCTCATAAAGGCTGAAACGCTTTCTCTTTCCCTCTTTTTCTCCCTCTCTCCACCCAGCCACCTCCTGGAGCTTGGGAATATTCCTGAATGGCAATGCAGGCTGTTATAATTGCCAGATGTTAGATTGGTTTTGAGCCTCTGGATATTGTGTTGTGGCTTATTTAGCAAAACCTTTTGGTTTTCTTTCTGCGTTCTTTTAAGCCTTAACTTTACACTTTATTCCATTAAAAAACCCCATTCTGCTGCCCAGTGCAGGATTTGGGAGCATGGAGTGAAATAGGTAGAGTGAGGAAATACTGCTAATCCAGGCCATAAGCAACTTAGAGTGAAAGGAAATGCTTTCCACGCCGGGGAACAGCTTGTGAGTGCCAGGGCTGAGCTTAGGGTAGCTCAATCCTCTTCACCAAACCTCACATGATCTGGCAAGAGTGCTGTGCTGTAGGGAGAGCACTTTTGTGGGTGACACCTCTCTTTTCTGAGCTACCTTACACCTCTGGTGTCTCACTAACTGATGGTAAGGGCTGAGTAGCTGAAGTGTTTGGGAGGGGCAGCTGAGAAGTGTCAGCTCAGCTCTGCTGCGTGACCATGTGAGATTTCTAGTTCTAGAAATGGCCTTTGTGGGCCTCTTAAAGCTGTTCAGATATTTATCAGTTGACACCTTGGCCCCCTTGGTTAGAGTGTTCTGTTCCTGCCCTGCTCTCCATTTAAGAAATGCAGTAGCAGTGGTGATTCTTTATTCTGTATGCAATACTGCAAAAATCAAGTTTTAAGAAGTTTATCACTGCTTCTCATGGCCGTCAAGGCTTTGCAGCTATTATCACTTCCAATCACAATGTTACTGAGTTGCTTTCAATGTCTGTGCAGGAAAAAAGGCAAGTGCACTTCATTTTCTCCCAAGTTTTCCTCCATCCTGTCGTATCAAAGTGCTGTTTCTTGTTGTCTCCTTTTTTCCACGTTCCTTTTCACTTCGTGGTGTTCCTTCTCTGTTTACTTAGAGATCTCTTTCTTAGATAACTTCGCAGAGAGCATTATGTAAATCTTATCAGACCATTTTTGCCCAGACCTCTTTATAAATACAGAAAGTGGGATTCTTTCCAAATGAAAACTCTTATCCTTAAATCTGGCAATATTCATGGGAGGGGGTGGATCCCACTGTTTCCCTCAGAAAAATAGATTCTTGACATCAAACAGTTTTTGCTCAAACTGCAAACAGAATATCTGTGCTGTTCTGTTATTTTAAGCCTGACATGGTTTTGAAGAGCTCAAGGAAGGAGGATGAGAGCAGGCGATGTTCTAATAAAGTCTCTGCTCTGTTATGGAAAAAAGATGCAGCAGGAGAAGTTAACATTTATTTTGCATGTAACTGGACCTATGCAAGGAGTTTTCAGTCTATTTTGAGAGAAAATAGAGGAGAGAAAGGGAAGATCTGTGTGGTGAATGAAAATGAGATCGATGGATTTATTTTTTTTCTTTGTAACAGTAGCAGAACTCTGCCACCTTGACCTCACCAAAGAGGAGTACTTGGAATAAAACCACAGCATACAGAAGTCTTCACTTGAACCTTCAGTTTTGCTTTGAAGCATATGGGGTATATTTAGTTTTAAAACTTCTGATGAAGACTGAGACAAACCTGGCTTTCTAGCAGGGTACAGTGTTGTTCCTGAGGTGCTGTGCTTGGTGGGATGATGCACTAGGGACTAATGCTGCCATAAATCAATGCTGAAAGTGAGGAGAATTCAGAGAAAACATCCACTTCTAGCCTCAAGGTTTTAAAACTTCATCACTTGTAATAATAAGTAATTTTTGAAAAGGTTCTGTGTTGTCTTCACGAGAGTGGTTGAGCTGTAGCTTACTAGGCAGAAGTTTGGAGCAGATCTAGAAAGATGTGTCAGTTATTCAGGATCTAATGGAGCCATTTTATTGTCTGAAGCAGTTCAGAGTTATCTGGGACATTGTTCTGGTCATGGCTGTGTTTAGGAAATCAGATTTTCCACTTCTAGTATTGTCACATTGCATCTGATCCTCGTTAAATTACAGCTGATGGATTGTTTTGGTCAGCAGAGTATTTTTGTTGCTACAACCCCCCAGTGGTTATTAGCAGTAGCAAAATTATACAAACTGCACGATTAAATTCCTAAAGAGCTGAGGCTTGCATTCAGTACTGGAGGAAGGCTTCTTTTTTGCCTGTAGCAAATACATGAGAGGATTTTCTTCAAAATATGATTCATTAAAATGTCTATACTAATGACTACAAAAGGAAGAAATAAAGCTGCAGCAAGAGTCTCAATGGGCCTCTCATTACCAGACAAGTAATCATGAGAGGTATGGGAAGCTTAATTAAATGTCCATGAAAGGGGTTGAATTTATGAACTGTTAAAAGCTGTTCTGGCAAAAGATTGCAGGTGATTAAAACCTGTAAAGTTAATGGAGATTGGGAACATCTGAAATTGTTTTTCTTGTTCTTCCTTTGCTGCCCAGAAAGTGCTAAAAATGAGGTTGTGTTCTGGATGGATTTGGAACACAGTGATGAGCATCTGTGTAAACTCTTAACTCTGTATTCAGTGAATTTCTGGAT
This sequence comes from Pomatostomus ruficeps, assembly GCA_013400735.1. Lineage (NCBI taxonomy): Eukaryota > Metazoa > Chordata > Aves > Passeriformes > Timaliidae > Pomatostomus > Pomatostomus ruficeps. The sequence continues at coordinate 213,255 of VYZT01004137.1, read as the reverse complement.
GAAACGCAGCGAGGCCTTTGGCCACACCTTCAGAGTTTATTTACAGAATCAGTGAAAGAAAATAGAGTGTATCTGTCCCAGAAGCATCCTCCATCTGTGATGTGGGAAGAATTCTAAAAACCGTTGCATGTTACTCGTAAATCAGATTATTGATAAAATTCTGCAGAGGGGTAGAAATGGGTAGGCAGCTTTTCAGTGGTGCATTCATTAACTCCGTAACGTTTACAATGTAAATTGTGCGTCCTAGGGTTGTACAAGTGCCACTTACTGAAAGTACCCTTAAATATGAAACAGAGCTGGGGACTGATCAGACCTGGACTTGAACTACCTGCACAGCCCTGGGGAAGTGACTGCAGTGCAGTTTGTCCCTTTGTCACAGGGAGATGATGCCTCTGGAATTGGCGCTGGGAATATTAGGGTGGAGATTGGAATAGGAGATGTATTCATGCAAGAGAGAGAGAGAGAGCATCAGTTGTCTTTACTATTCCCATGGCAGTGCTGAGTTAATGGTTGGACTCGATGACCCTAAAGATCTTTTCCAACCTAAACAATTCTGTGATTCAGTGGGGTTTATTTCTGGGGGAAGACAGAAAAGCCATCTGGCTTTGCCTTTGGTAGTGGCTGGTTGTGGATGCCCAGAGTAAGAACCTTATGGCACTACTTCTTACACAGCTGTTAAAATTTGGGAGGAGAGAGAGAAATCCTTCACTTTCCAGAACTTGAAAAGTGGAAGTTTAAAACTGAGGAGCAGCTGAGCTTGCAGATTAGTGTCTGCTTAGTACAAGTGCAAGCCTTCCTTGCTTTCTGAGGCTCTTGATGAAGTCCCAGCAAGGCACATTTATCAGGATGGCACCTGATGGCAGGTCCCAAGAGCACTTGGAAAGATTGGTGTTGGATCGCTGGCTCTTCAGGTGGTTCTCACCTGATCTAGGTACATTTCTTCATGTACTTTCTTGGAGTGAATGGCATTGGGGACAGACTGGTTGGTGTCTCAGAAACTGTCAGGACTAAAGCTGCTTTTGATGGATGTGTATCTGGTGCACTTGGGTGACAGCACACCAGGGGAGGGGTGGCAGCTCGTCCTGCCATGTTTCTGGATTGTAACGTGTGTGTTTCTTGCCCCGCAGGTCGGTGAGCTGGTAAAGGTCACAAAGATTAACATGAGTGGTCAGTGGGAAGGAGAATGTAACGGCAGACGTGGCCACTTTCCATTCACACACGTCCGTCTGCTGGATCAACAGAATCCTGACGAGGACTTCAGCTGAGTGTGGCTCAACAGTTGCTCTTACAGATGGGAACAATCTCAACTCGTTTTTATTGCAGATGCCATCAAGACTATGCTCCGACCGACGCTGCAAGCGGTATTGCTTGGATAAGCATTCTGATAACCTGCAAACCCCTGGGACTCAACACCACCATTCCTTAAGCAAGGGTCATGAAATTCAGGGTACGACAGTAGATAACTCGTGTGTCAAGTGGCAGAACTGGCCATGATTATAGGTTGTAATGCCTGCTTATGTCCACGTGCACGGCAGCCTGGACCTTGCCAGCAGCAGCAGCTGGAGAAAGCAGTGCTGTAGATGTTCAGAGGACATTTATAGCTCTCTCCGAGCCCATTGCTTATGTTGCTTCTTCCTCAGGCAACGAACATCAGCCGTAGACAATTCAATACCTAGATAGAAATCTCACAAATTTATCCTGGAGCTCTCTCCATGTTTTTTCCCATCCTGGGTTCTCTGTCCTAGAAAGGCTGCACCGTGCTCTGCGTGGTCAGTTAGCTGTGCACAGCACAGGCTGATGTAGGGCCCGCTGGGGACAGCCTTGTGATTTACAGATCCCTACCATTTTCATGGTAAATGACAGATCCAATCAGCCTCAGAATTCTAGAAGCTTTTGGACACTAGATTGATATCTTCAGTACTGTCGATGCTTCAAACGTAGCAGCTGATTTTCGTTGGGGTTGTCCAAATTGATAATAAAGGCCTGAGTGCCCCGGGACATTCCATTGAGGGAAAGGAGCTTTGGTGGAGGAGGAGAGAACTCCCTGTGGAGTTAGAAACCGCAGTGGTCTAGTCCAAAGCTCCTGCAGCCTGGCCCCTTATCCCTCATTGGTTGCCTTAATGTCAATCATTCTTGGGACATTCCCCAGGTTCTAGAAAGCTCTAAGTTGCTCGGATGTTGATTGGTTGTTCCCCCTTGACTCCTCCCCTGTTCCTCTGTTATTGGCGCTGTTCCCCTGGACCCTCTTCTGATTGGTCTATTGTTTTTCTTATAACCCCGTGCCAGGGGGTGCCCGAGGCTCTTCGCCTGTGAGCCCCCGTTGTGCTAAATGAATTGCACGACTTGCTCACGCCTAGAGTCCCTCCTGTTCTTTGGGATTCCTGCGCCTCTCACCTTCTACACCCTAGCCAAACCCAGCTCCCACCAGTTGGGCCATACTTGAGCCCTCCTGGTGTCACCACCCCCGCAGCAGAGGCGGTCTGGGGCACTGGGCTCGCACCGGCTTTGGGTAGCCTCAAGATCCGGGTAGGCTCACCGAGAAAGCCAGGAAGTGACAGATTTTAATTTAAGATTTTTATTAACACACAGTATCTCTTTTTATCCACAAATAGAAGGCTTATGGAAGCGTAAACGTCCATATCAGTGCGGAAAAATACGTGCATAGCACTTTAATACGTAGCTTTAAAGCAGTGTTTGATTCACTAAATATACTAAAATATTGACACTGCTTTCCAATAAAATGAAATTGTGTAGGGCTAGTTTAATTTTTCTAGAATTCTTCAATATTGTACGATACTGTTACAGTACAAATCAGTGTCAAACACGGTGAACTGACAAACCAAATATTACCTTTATTTTAAAGACACTCTGGGGACTCTGCTGGTTTAATTCCCATCTGTAAAATAATTGATAATTAATGAGGATTTTATTTTTAATAAACTAATGGAAAATAATTGCGTGCTTCTGGATTGATTCTCAAAAGGCATAATAGAGTCAATATAGCTTCCTAGCTCGTGATGAAAATCAGTGCATTGAGTAGGCAGTTTATGCACTGCTTGATGGTTTGTTTTTTAGTCTGTTCTTCTAATTATCTGGTTTTCTCTAATATAAATCAGAATGGATTTAGTAAGTTTTGTAAACTGAAATTAAACACTGAAGTAACTCTCCCTTGCCTGTACCCTGGGTTGTTTTCCAAGCACAGCGCTCTGGTGACCAAACTAAATTTTGTAACTTCAGTCTAATCCGTGCAGAAGGATTTTTCTAAATATTGTCAAACTGAAACTGCTGGGTTTGGTTGCGTCAGACCTGTGTGACTCCAATGGCTCACGGGCTGCATGTGCTGCAAAGGCCTTTGCTGCAAGGCACCAACCCTACAACAATACTGGTAACACTTTACCTCAGAACTCTGTAACATGCTGGAAATGATAATATTTCTGTTCTATTTAAGTACTAGTTGTTTTACTTCAAAACTAATCCATCAGCAAGTCTGAGTAATGTTCAGGTTATGGGCACTCATTAAGTCTGTGGACTAACGTTGATCACACCTGTCCATCACCAGTCTCATGAGCACTACTGAGGATTATTATCAGAAAACTGACAGCAGGGACAGTGGGGTAGGAATGGAAACGAGGAATTTTGCAGCTCTGTTCTACCTTGGATTGCTATTCTGGTTAGGGTGACGTGCCAGTGATTGTGGGAGCTCTTCTAGCTTAGTACGAAATTTACTTTGAGGGGAAAAAACTGAGACACTAACTCTAGGTTCTGTAACTCATCAGGTTCTTTAAAGCTAATTTGTATTTTTCCTCTGATCTTGGTAATTATTGTAACTGTTTGGAGGGTTTTTTATTCAATAGCTGCACTCTAAATTACATAAAATTAATTAAATTAATGCTGAGTTTTTCAGCTGGCCATATATGCTTATATTTTTCTTCAGGTATTGCAAAAGAAACGTAATAAACAGTGTGTCCTTAGAGTAACACTGTCCTGAAGTATTTTTGCCAAGTGCAGTTAATGAAAGCCCATATATTTGTACCTTTCCAATCAGGAATTAAGATACCAAAAGAACATTTTTCTGGAGGTTTTATTATGCAAAACTTGCCTTTTTAATATGAAAAGACATGAATTGAATTAAGTAGCAAATACCCTGCAAACTTAGTAGATGTGGTTTTGTTAAGACTGTATAAATTGTGAATATTTGTACACTTTGAAAGAGCAAAATAAAGAAACTAGAGGAGTCTTAATAACTGCTGTTGCACTAGAATCCCAGGTTCTTGTCAAGCAGTTTTTCTTAGTTGACTGATACATTAATGCAACTGTTCTCCACTCTTCAGTTCTAAGCTGAAATGTGATTTTGTTTCATAGGTGATAGAAAGGAGTATCTTTGCATTTGGGCAAAATAGACATTTCAACTTGTCAGGCTCTTAAAGGCAAGTAGGTAGAACCTATGTTCATGAACATGTAGATGAAATCCTTTTGTGGCCTTTGTTGATCCTCTTCTCTCTGTTCCCTCCCTTCTCCCCTGATGCGTGCAAAAAAATCATTGCTCAGAATGTTGGTCACAATCTCTTGTCTCTCCTTGGCTGTGGTTTTGGTCTCTCGTGCATAGGCAGGTGTTAGAACTAGAATAATCATTTCTAGAAATACACCCTGAAAGCAGAATGCTCAATTACACTGTGTTCTCCTGGTGCATTTACACATCATATCACACTAAAAAAAGTACAACTGGCTGCTATGGTTTTTTAATATGTATTTCATTTTGGTAAGCCCCAGCCTTTTTACTAATATATGACCTGGTTAAAATCTTGTTAATCTGTATGAATTGTATTTGTTAATAATGCAAATATTTCTAATCATCTTTAAGAGTAGAAACACTTCCTTTTTGTTAATGGTTTTGGGGAAGGATTCTAACCAAACCTGTTTGAAGAAAAATATGAACATGTGCCATTGTATTATAACACTATCCACTTTCTTGACAGTTAAAGTCCTTTTTTATTTTTTTGTAGCATGTAATGTATATGTTCATAGTACGTGAAGTAAATAAAAGTATAGCCAAAACTTTGACTCCAGAGTCATTCTCAATCAGTTCTTGGAGTACTTGCATTTAATAATTAAAGATAGAGGGGGTATGGCCATTTTTAATTGGCCACATTAGTATGAAAACACTTAAACACAACACAGAAGTAAGACAAATCAAGGTAACTACCTTTCAACTTCCAAAAAATACGGCTTTTTTTTGAAATAAGGTGACTTTCTGTAATTAAATGAGTCAAGGGGTTGGGGGAAAAGTATATTCTCATTTCAAACAAAAGTTGTGAGGCATGTTAAGATGAGATTTTGTAGCTTTTGGTCTCAATTCTACCTGCACAAGTGTGTCAGGGAATAGTCTGGGGGTTCTTTGGATGGGATGTGTATGTTTGGGAAGATGAAAAGTTGTTTATTCTTAGAAATACCAGTGAAAACAAAATTACACAAATTAATACCAGAAGGGATCTCCTGCAGGAGTCTAGAAATGGTTCAGAAGAGCTGTTTTTATGTGTGGTGGTGTGAGAGCACCATTTTTCAGTGAAAGGCCAAGGTGTGCAGGTGCTGGCAAGGGCTGAAGGACAGAAAATCAGGGCCAGAATCCCATGGGGGGCACGGTTTGTAACATACATCTGCATTAAACCTGCTTTTGCCACTGTATTCCTTAAAAACTGCAAGGGGACAGTGGCCTTTAGGTCCCAAGGATCAGAACCTTAATGTGCCTCCACACAGTAAAGATTATTTTATCAGCTTCAGATGGAAAAAACCTTATATTTTCATAGGTGGAAGCCCCCAGCTTAGCTCCAGTGCTCACAAACTGCACAGCTGCAATCCAGAAGTGCCTTTTAATGAGATTTAGCTGAGATAATTTCAGAGCTCCCTGCAGCCAAGAGGAGGAGGCTGTGCCTGCCCTTCCCCAGGGCCCCGGCAGCCACCCCCTCCTGCTTCCCCCTGCCCTGGTGTTTGCACCGAGCTGATGGAACACAGGGCTCGTGGAGAATCCTGGAGAATTCCTTCTCCATTCCTCCTTCCAGCTGTGGTTGAATCGATTCGTGTGAAAGTTGAGGGGGCAAGGGGCAAGCGAGGATTGCATCAGTGAATGGTGCTGAATTTCCCTGGACTGGGCTGTTTATTCCTCACAGTTTGCCAAATCCCTGACCAATTTCCAAATGTCTGAATGGCGTCTGTAACGAGTGCATTCAAAAGAATTTAAAGTATTTAGACAATATGCTATTATTCAGCAAGGGTACCAAGAATGCACCTCACTTTTGGCAATTCAATCTGCTTGGAGTGTCCTGATTGATTTATATTATTGAGCTCTCTGCAACCTGAGTGCCTGCTGAACACGAGGATCACAGAAAAATTCCTAAATTGATCCAAATCTAATTTATTGTGTGCAGCTCCCTAAGTCAAGTTTTTAGATTTATTTGTAAGAAAACCATAAGATTCTGTTAATTTTGCAGACCCTAAAACTCTTGTTCATGAGCTGAAAAAAAACAAGTCAGGCCAACAATAAACTATTGAAAAACTGTGCTTTAAATGGTGTGTAAGGTATGTACCCTCAGTCACGCATTAGGAGCCCATTTCAGTGGGCACAAAGCAATAAAATATCTAGACCTGACATTGTGTCTGGTATCTGCCCGTCTGCCTCTCGGTGACATCCACCCTTCTGTGTGGAGCACCCCCGGGGAGAGATCATTTCAGAGCTCCCTGCAGCCATGCAGGGAAAATACGGAGAAAATACGGAGAGAGGGTAATTCAAACAGTGCTGTCGGCGTTTGAAGGCAGCACTGAGGGAAACGCCACCGGCAGCCGGGCCCGCTGCCCGTTCCGCTCGCCCAGAGCCGTGTCCCGGTCACGGCCCCGCCAGAACCCGGCGGGGGAGCGGCGGATCCATCCCCATGGCTATTGCCGGGCCGCCTCATCTCGCTTTATCCCTCACACCGCTTCATCCATGCTGCCTCACCCTTCCTCACGCCGCCCGATCCCGCTTTATTCCCCATCCCGCCTCATCCCGCCCCAGCCCTCACATCGCCGTCAGCCCGCCCCCCGCCCGTTGCCAGGGAGCCGCAGTTGCCATGGGAGGCGGCGGGGCGCATGCGCGCGCCCGCGGGAGTGCCCGGATGCAGCGGGAGGAGGCGCTGCCGCCATATTTGCCCGGAGAGCAGTGAGCTGGTAGCTGCCGAGCCCCCCGGACCCATCGGCTGCCATCCGCCCCGCGCAGTCCCCGCCGCCGCCCCGCCCGCAGGACATGGACGATCGGGAGGACCTCGTGTATCAGGCCAAGCTGGCTGAGCAGGCTGAGCGCTACGATGGTGAGCGCGGGGCTCGGGAGGCCGTGCACGGCCAAGGGGAGAGGGAGGGAGAGAGGGAGGGAGGGAGCGGCCACAAAATGGCGGCTGGGCGGGGGAGGGGGGCAGGGGCG
>VYZT01004137.1:136195-205768 GCA_013400735.1 Pomatostomus ruficeps | reverse complement strand
CCCCGGCCCCGCGCTCCCCCGGCCGGGCGGCGCGGAGCGAGGGCGGCTCGCCGCAGACAACGCCCATGCCGAGCGCTCCGGAGGGGGGGCCCGGCCCTCGGCCCCTCGCCGGCCGTGCTCGTGGGGGGTCCCCGGGGACGGGGATGCGCTTCTTTCTCTGCCTCTACCCCCGGCTGGAGATCCTGCTGCCCCTGCCAAACCCAGAGAGAGCGAGTTCTCACCCTGCAGGGAGCGAGTACATGATTCACTGCCCAAAGAAAACGCATATGCTTTCATTATGTGGTAGAAATTATTACAGATCGTTTTACTTTCCTAGCGTCTTCTTTTCATCCTTTTCCCCTTTAAGTTCGTGCGATATCCCTGATCATTTAATACCTGTGATGATTTAATATCTGGGGGAAAAGTGGTAGAGGGGAGGAACTGGCAATCCTGGGTGGTGTCTCTTGCTCCAAAAATGTCTGTCTTGCAACTGTTCCTTTTAAACATGGTTCCCTTGCATATAATAGAAAGGGCCTTTAATTTTCTCGACTCTTCTGAGCCTGTTACTTTGCCCTGAGAGCTGTGATTATTCATTTGAAGTGAAATAAATATATGTATGTAGAATGTGTGAATGCAGTTACACTTCATTTAGAGGTATGAAGACACTCCAGATACTTTCTGTTCATAAATTTTTATAGACAACATGACCACGTTCTCACCAAATGACAGATTTTTACTGAGATGTGCTTAAAAAATGTCTGATGGCACCATTGCAGAACGTCTGAAAAATGCACATTTTGGGAGGAAAAGAGAAACTAAAACAAAAAGAAAGCCTGAATAAGACTCCATTCAATTAGAGTTCTGATAGGAAAATAATTTAGAATTAATAGTACCACTAAAGGAAAGCAGTCAGGCAGTTTCCACAATAACTGAAGGACTTAGAGAAAGAAAATGCCCCGCAGAAACCAGGTATTGGGGTACAGCATAATTAACTTGGGCAGGGGAACACGTCCATATTCCACAGTAAGAGTGCAACTTCTGCTGAGGAGGGAAGGGTTCTCTACCTGGTGTGGATGAGTCAGTGCAACTGCAAGTGATGGCTTTGGGTTGAGTGGAAACCCAACATCCTGGAGGAATCCTCATCCCTGGGAGCTCCTGAGGCGTGACTGGCCTTCTGGGGTTTTCTAAAGTCGGCAGTAAATCACTTCGTTAGAAGATAACAGGACTCTACCCCATGGCACAGATCTGCAATGCAAACTTCCTGTCAACTAATAAAAATTGATTAGGAGAGACTATTGCCTTGGTGCAGCATTTCCCTGGACGGACATTTGGTTCTCCCAGCGCCATGAATGTTTGCTGAATGAGCTGCCCAGAGCAAAGTGTAGGAGACTTGTGCTCTATTGCTTCCGAATGGGCATGAGACCTGTTACAATTTAAGAGGGAGCACTGAACCCCAAGTTGTCTTGTTTAGATCAGTGCTGTGGGTTTAAAACTTCCAGAGTTTTTAGGAATCAAGTTGACTGAACATATTTAAGATGCACTCTCTAATTCTACCAGCTACTCTAAATGCATCTTCACATCTCTGGTGTCCATGGCCTGGAAGAAAATGTACTGTAGATACCGTTTTGTCATTTAATTCTCTGTTCTTGTTCAGCTGAAACAATTAAAAATGATTGGCATAATTTGTTCTTGTTTATGTGAAATAATGCAGCTCTGCCAAGATCATGGCTGAGACTGTGAACAAAGTGATTTGAGAAGCAATGTGAGGAAAGTGTGAGGCACCCCTAATTTTGCTCCTCAGTTTGATCTTTGGGGTGCACAGTTATGAGGCCACAGTTATGAATTGGCACAATTTAAATGGGGTGATGGTAAGTACTGGCTACAGATACATTGGAATGCAGGTCCCTTGCATAATTTGAATATGAGATTGACGATTTTTTTGTGTTTAACATTAGGATAAGTGCAAAGTTGTGTCCCATCTTTCTCCTGGAGACTGAAAGAATGGTGGGTTGCTATTTATGTATGGCTCCTGGCATTTATAGCAGCACTTATGGTGGGCATCCAACTGTGGCGTCTTTGGTGTTACTTACCTGACCCACTTAGGGAATTTATGAAGTCTTGGGAGCTGTTTCTATGAACGGTTGGGAATCTAGTCCTGTGTCTGTACTGTCCTCAGCGTGCTGGCCCAGATTAAGAGGACAACTTTCTAGGTACTTTTGCAGTGTAAATAGCACTTAAACCCTGATCTCCAGAGATATTAAGAGATTTGGATGTCTGACTATCTTCACAGATCTGCTTAGGCATGTTATGGCAAATCACAAAATGCCAGGAAGCTTACTGGTAGTACCGGAAGCTTTGTGAGAAATCTCACTTGCTGCTGTTCCTTATTGGTAGAATAATGTATAACTAAATGGGCTCCTTTTTTGGAAAACAATTGGAGCAAGGGATATTGTGGAGCTCTTTCTACCAAGAGGATGTAGAGGATTCCTGTAGACTGCTGCTGAATATTGAAACCAGTTCCTCTTTGTGGAAGCTGGGAACATCTTTGTTGGAAGTGAGAAGCACGCTCTGCCTCAAGGTAGACTGAGCAGATACTCCACACAGCTGCTTTGTACTACAAGTCTTGAGGTCCACGGCTTGGGTGAGGTGAAATAGATGGGGTTTTCCCCCCTCAAAACCAGATGATCAGGGTACAGATAAGGCCAAGCCACCCATGACAGGTCTCCTGCCTCCCCGCACAGCAAGCTGACAGCTGGCTCCCTTTGTCTTTAGAAATTGTCTCCATCATGAAGGCAGGAACGTGTGCAGCAGTGGGTTCAGTTCAAGATTTGAACCCTTCTTAGAGAAAACTGTCTCCTAGTAACAGGTCTTCAGCTTAGAGCTTAATGAAGAATCAATAAGTCACAAATTAGAATTCAAGTTGCTTATTAATTTTGGTTTGCAGAAGATTGGTCTCTTTCAAGCAGGTGTCAAGCACACTTCAGTTTTTGAGTTCCTCCCCCCATTAATGGTTACCACTTACCTTGTCTGTTAAAGGTCTTACTGGTGCAGTGATGAGGGGTGTGACTGCTGTCTCTGAGCTTAAAGGCAGAAAAATCTCAGCATATCCCCAAGAATTGTAGGAATCCAAGAGTTAAATGGGCAAGACAGTGCTAAAGGAATAAGACTGTACATTTTTTAAGTGGGAGTTGTACATACTGGGACATAAATTGACTTGTGATTACGAGGAGTTGGGTGAGAGAGGGCCTTTGTCTTCTTGAATTTCCTGAGGTACCAGCAGCAAACAAAGGAGACGGAATTCTACAGTGGGGTGGTGTGGTTCTCAGCAAGGAGCCCAGAAGCTGAACTGGTGTCCAGTACTTGTATGAGATGATTACTCAGTAGTAGATCTCAGTCAAGGGGAGGAGATGTGTGAAGATGTTTGCTTTCAAACTGAAATGTTTGTTGGAAATAGTGGGGAAATCCTCTTGATTTAGAAGAGTAAATGTCCCCAGCTTGAAGAGACAATTAAAAAAATGTTCTTGTTACAAGAAGGACTCGTGGTAGACCATGCAATTGATTATACAGAAAACCCCACTGTTGCTTGGATAGCTTGGCCCTAAGCTGTGTTTCTCCAGGCGTGTAAAGGTGCAGGACTGTTTATTGCAGAGTCATGCAGTCAGGTTTTACTATAAACCTTACACAAGGAATAGCAATATAACCCTCTGCTTTGTCCACAAAGTTGTCATAAGCCACTGTGCAGGTTGGATATTATTTGGTATTTTTTTTTCCTCTGCTGCCTGTTGGTTGTCTTAACTTCTGGGAGGTTCCTGTTAGGTTCTTTTATGCTCATTTGTGTAAAACTTGTACGTTGTGCTAAGTGTGGAATGGTTCTGGTCTGACCCTTAGAGCCAGTTCAGTTCTCTAAATTAGAAGCAAGATTAATTTTTTCCCCCTCTGAGTAGTTGTCTGAGCTGGTGACCTGAATGAGCCAGTTGAGGGGTCAGAGGGGTGTTGAGCTGCCAGGAGGGAATTGATAGGGATGGGTTCAGCCATCTCTGGAATCCTCCTTGCCAAACAGAGGATTTCCTAAGAGAACAAAAAACCCAATGTAGGCGGTGTAATAGTGTGTTTAGAAGAGTTCCTAATGGGTGGAAAGAGGAGCTGAACTTCCACTTGGTTGAATGTGGAGCTGATCATTGCAGTGAGTAGGGTGGTGCCCACTGGTGCCAGGTGGAGGTCTGTAGCTTTGATGGTCTGTGGGCATTGATGTGCAAAGTAACATTCATCTCCTACTGAAGAAGAAACTCTGGCCCCTTTTTCTTCAGTTGTTCTTGTGTTTGTTCCTACCAATTTGCTGCTACCAAGTTAGTACTTATTATTTGCATGGTTTTGTGGCTCACTCAGAAGTGCCAGCCTGCTTCCCAGCACAGATCCCTTGTGATTCCTCTGGTGGGCTTTCTCTGTTCTCAACACTTGAGTCTTATATTCATACCCTGTTTCCTGTCTTTCAGCCAAGTGTTTATCCATGTGAGGACTTTCCTTCCTATCCCATGGCAGTTGAATTCCTTAAAGAACCTTGGGTGAGGGACCTTGTCAAAATGCCTTTGGGAAATCCAGGTAGACTATTCCAATTATGTCTTCCTTGTCCACGTGCTTCACTTGTTCAAAGCATTCCAGTAGATTTGTGAGGCATAATGGAAGGCTATGTTCTACAATATAATGTTTATGCAAATGCCCACTCATTCCAGGGTTTTTTAAATGTAATTTCCATTAACTTGACCCCTAGTGAGTATTAGGTTCATGGTTTTGTAGGTTCCCCTGAGTGTCTGCTGGAACCCTTCTCAGATGAGCAGTGTAAACCACTTTGTGTTTGCTGCTGCTGTTAAAGCCCTGACTGAGAGGTTACACACAGCAGTTTAGGGTCAGATACTTCGATTTCTTGGGACTTGTTCCTGATCATCTTTTGTCCATTGCAAGAATGAACAAGTACAAGACTAACACTGGTACTGAGTCTTTGAATACTGTTTATGGTGTGTGGTCATCTGTGGTGGACATGAGGGAAGACTGGTTTCTTCTGCTGTGTCCTCCACCTCCTCACAGTTCACAGGACTCTCATTTGCAGCTTTTAGCTCCTGAAATGCTGCGGTAGGTACTGGGCAGCAGCTTAGGAGCTTGAAGATCTTGGTTTGCTCTATTGCCCTTAGATAAGGGCAATAGAAGAGATTAAATTTAACACAGAACTTCCGTTTGGTGATGTTCTGCTGCTCCTGGATGGAGAGTTAAGACAGTGCTTCCTGCTGCTCCTCATGACATAATACATAAAAATTCTACTTTCTGGGTTCTCCTAGGGTTCATTTTGATTTGAGTATGATGACCATCAGGTCATCTCCATCCCACCTTTACTCAACAAGTTCGTTTTCTGTTCTTATTTTAAGAAGTTTTCTCACTTTAAGTAGTTCCTCTTTTGGAAGGGAAGCACACCACAAAGAGTTTTTCTAGCCCCTGTTTTTTCCTGTGGTAACGTTGGACCGATGTGTGTGGAGGCAAGGGGGAGTTACTCCAGCAGTAAGGGTGAAGTAGATTCTGTGTATTGTTTAAAGTCACGAGGAGTGCCCTGGTTGTAAATAAAAAAATCTGACCCTGTAGTGTCCTGGTTAGTGAGAGCCAGGCACTGAAATAGAAGCTGGAAACACGGTAGATTTGCCCTAACAGATTTTCTTTAGTGCACCAGCCTTTGTTTAGGCCAAATGGTTTCTGTTACAAGCACAGATTTTGATAGAATCTGCTGTTCCTTGTTTTGTATCCTATACTGGGAAGGTTTTTAGTCTTTCCACTGAACTTGCTGTACATCACTCACTTGATATTTCCTTACCGAGGGATATTCCAGTTCCCCTGGGTTTTTTGGATTTCTAGAGTTTAAGAAGCACCAAATATCTAGTTTCTCATTTGTCTCTGGTGAAGAGACAATCATCATTTTGTGACCTAGTATGAGTCCTTATCAGCTGTGCCCTTTGTTCTGTGGCTTGGCCCCTGGGGATGGTTATCAAATGTGTGCTCCTCAACACTTTTAGATTTCCCCATAAGAACATACAAACCTGATCAGACCAAGTGTGTATCGTGGTGTTTCTTAACCAGCAACAGGTGCTTGGGGAAGGATCTAAATCTAGGGCCAGTCATTCTCCAGAATATTCCCCTCTCCTTCCACAATTCACATTTTTGGGATTTCCTGCTCTGATGGTGGCATGATGTGACAGTAGCATAATAAGGTGACAGCCACAATCACCTGACAGACTGGAACTTAACCGCTTAAATACAGCCTCTCTCTCTCTGAATCTACATAACGCTACTTTTTCCATAATGCAGCGTAAGCGTCTCTGGATTTTTTATGCAATGAGTTGTCATTACTACGATAATCCTTCTTACTGAAATGTAATCTCAGACTTGTATTTTATCTGGAATGGTCCTGACTGAGCTTCCCATTTCCTTGTGGAAACTTCCAGATAGGTAAAACTGCACTTAGAATATAAAACGTTTGTTCTGTTGGCAGGTATAGATGGCTTTAATTTTGTGTTCTGTTGGAGGAGATACAGATACGTTGTTCCCTTGCTTTTGTACTGCCTGTATTCTTAAGATTTTTCATCAGGCTTAAATTTTCAGAGCTGGATTATGGCTTTACCATGGAAGACCAAGGTATGTGCTTAGTATTTTGTCTTGTTATATCAGCCCAGATTTTTGTATTGTTAGTAAAACTGGGCTCTTTACTATGCTAGAAACCTTTTTCTCCAACAGCTTTGTGTGTAGACTGATAAATGTTTTCTCCTTGGGTAAAATAATTGGTTATGGGTGGGATTCTAATCTATGGCTGTGTGGTTGCCTAGTAACAGGATTAAGATTTTGAAGAGGAGACCTTTCAGTTGCCGTTGTCAGGGTGTTGGGAGGTTGTATACCCAGTGTGAGGGTGGTGAAGCTGAAGGGTTTTGTGCTTCAGAACGAGTGCAGGAACCTCAGGTGCTCCCCCAGCCCCCAGCATCCTGTTCCCAGTGGCTGTCACTTGTCACAGTCTATTTAACTTACTGACAACTCAGTCATAAAAATGTTGGGGTGATAAGGGCTGTTTACTGATCGTAGTAGTTCTGAGCAGGTGCCTGTTTTCCTCTGGCTCCCTTGTTTCCGTGGTTGTGGTGACTGCAGGGGGTTGGTTAATAACCTTTGCCAGCAGACTGAGGAGAGGCACCAGGACTGAAACACTGACAGGAGCTTCTTGCAGGGCAGGGTCTTGGGTTTGGCTTTGTGCCTGCTATTACTTAGCTGAAATTTGGTTTATCCTCCAGTGCACAGAAGTGTTAAACCTCTGTTTCAAGGGCTTGTAGATGTTCAGAGTGGTAATAGATACGTAAAACCCTGCAGAAGCCAAGCAGTTTATTAAATTGGTAATGATATGTTTGAATGTACTCTGAAAATGACATACTCATCTACAGGGAACAGCAAGTCTGGTGAATAGGTTTTTAGTTTAAATTTTCACACTAGACAAATGTCCTCCTAGGGAATAGATTGTGAAGGAAACCTGTAGAACAGTTGATAAAATATGCCCATTTTTTCCCCAGTTGTTGCAATTCCTGATACAGGCCAGAAGATCTTGGAAGCTGCTACTGTACATGTTTCTCAACCTCCACATTTCTGGGTTATGACATTAATTATTCCATGTATATCATTGTTATATGAGATAAGTGTGAATGGATTTTTGTTCATTAAGAAGCAGGTTTTCTATCAAAGTATTGTGTACATCCAGGAGTATGACTGAAGCGCTCTGTAGTTAATCCCAGTGGATAAAGCACAATATCAGAAACTGTTTTAAAGAAAGGCAGCATCTTTTGTAACCTGTGTGTTGCTTATCTGAAGGCAGTCTAATATTAGGCTTCAAAGCAAGACCTGCATTTTTTGCTGGAGCTTGACAAAGACACCCAAGTCATAAAGGCTGTGAGTCTCAATTCTTGATTGTCATTTTTGTCCATAAGAACTGCCAGGCATCTTATCTTGAGTGTAGCTCCTCTGCTTTAAGAAACCTCAAAAAATGAGATGGCTTAATTTGCATAATTAAAAAAAATTACAGTTTTTAAGTAGATTCTTTGTATGAATGGGATGGTAGGGTCATCCTGCAGGAAATAAATCACAGTGCTTGCTTTATTTAAGTAGCAATGTGCAGCTATATTATATTGCCTGTAACGTAGCTGGCTTTAATTACTTAAGGCTGCATGTTTATGGTAATATTAACTGTGTGAACATGGGGTGTTTTAGGGCAGTTCTCAAATTCTTCAGTAAAAGCAGTTCACAATTTTGCAGTATTAGGGTGGTGTTTTCTAAAGTTTTATCAAATCCTTGGATTTTTCATTACTTTCTGTGATTTGGAGAAGCAGAATCTACTGATAAAAATGGAGCCACCATAAAATTCTGTCCTGCACATATGGAGACCTGTTGGGGACTGATAACACTGTTCCTGCTGGGGAACCTACAGCCTTCATTACTGAAGTAGCTGGTGCCTCATTAGGTTGTGATTTTGACATTTGAGGGGGAAAAAAAATTATAATTAAGCTTCATTTTGCCATTGCATGTGGTGCCATGGGACAGCAGAACACCAGGAGGTGCTACAAGGATGGGAAGGATGATGAATGATGATGATGGGAAGGATGAACAGGCCACAGAACATGCATCATGTCAGGGGGACACAGCCTGGGGCATGACTCTGCTTTGGGCAGAAGCACGAGGGTCAGTCCATTGTCCCTGGGCTGGCAGGGAAACAGCTGCTCCCGTGAGGAGATGGGGGAGATGGGGCTGTCCCACTCAGGAATAGTCTGGTTCTCCCTCTGCGTGTGGGATTGCCACCAGTCCCTGAAGCAGGAAGGGAGTGGTGGCTGAGCTGGAGGTCTGAGTGGCAGCACAGAGCATGTGGTCCCTGCAGGCCTCATTACTGTGTATTTAACACTCCTGAACAATCACAGTGTGGTCAGCTAATGAAAGAGTTGTAACCTTCCTGAGTAGTTCGGTCTTTGCTTCCACTGGAGTGTAGGAAAGCTGTATTTGGTAATAATTGTTTTAACCACAGGTTCAGAAGTACTTTTCAACAGGTTTAAAATATAAATATACATTAATTCATATTTTGTGTGTTACTTTTTGGTGTAAATGGCTGCTTGGCATGGGTAGATAAGGTTGCTCTGGGTACCCTCAGGATGACTTTTGTTACCACTCCAAGCACCAGATATTTCTTCTGGAGGTTTGTCTTGCAGCTTTGACTCACTTTCCTAGTAACAGTACTCATACATCTCTACATGTATTCAAATCTGGATTTTATGTTTTTGTTAATGACTACATTACAGTGTGTTCCAGTTGACAAATCAGTGGAGCATTCTGTAATTCTTCAGTTTTATCCGGGCTGTGCCAAGAGCCAGAACACATTTGCTCATCTTTTCTCAGTATTCTCTGCCTTCTCCTAAGCACTTCTGTAGGATTGTACTGGTAACTATTATCCACTGTGGAAGAATGTTCTTGCTGCTACATCCTTTTTGTCCGTCTGTTAAAAAACCAACCAAACAAAAACTCAAAGACTAAAAAACAAAACCCAAAAGCTAAACTATCTTTAAAGAGTTTTCAAAACCCTTGTAAAATACGAGATGAACATCAGATACTTTTTTTGTGCGTGTGCTGATTGATTTGTTTGGAACATTCCAGTGTAAAAGTGAGGAGTAACTGGATGAAAGGAGGAGGGAGCCTAATTTCCTAAGCTCTCATTAATGTTCAGCTTGTTTTGAATGATTTGAAAGATGCTTCAGTTGTGACAATAATTGCCTGACCTTTCCCTCCTAGAAATGGTTGAATCAATGAAGAAGGTGGCTGGAATGGATGTGGAGTTGACAGTGGAAGAAAGAAACCTGCTTTCTGTTGCATATAAAAACGTGATTGGAGCCAGGAGAGCTTCCTGGAGAATAATCAGCAGCATTGAACAGAAAGAAGAAAACAAAGGTGGAGAAGACAAATTAAAAATGATTCGGGAATATCGGCAAATGGTAAGATGGAGTTGATCTTACAGCAGAATGCCATTTAGTTCTGGTCCCCTTGCCATAAACTGCCCTGGTATTCCAAATTGCCTGCGGTGTGCTGGCCTGGCATAGGGTGAGAGCCTGTGGAAGGCTGGAGCTGTTGTTTATCTAGAGAATAAATCCTGGTGAAGGGGAGAGTTTGGGTGTTTCAGTGCAAACACTGAGAAGGGCAGCAGACTCAGGAGAGGGAGGGATTTTCCCCCAGTCCAGCAGCAGCTCTGCCAAGCAATTGAACTGTGCTGGCACTTTGTCTTCCTGCTCAATCAGGTGTGAGGCTGCACCTGATCAGGAGGCCTCATTCTTTCCCCTCCAACCTGACTTACCCCAGGCAACTTCTTATTGTAATTAACCCTGTCAGAGGAGGTGTTCGGCTGTTCAGCTTCCACTTCCTGCCAAAGTTGCTTTTGATCATACAGTGACACTTTCTGTGATTCCAGTTCTCTGTCCTAGGGAGTTCAAAACATGAACAGTTCAAATGTCACTGGGGGAGGCTCTTCAATGCTCTTGGCTCCTTGTCTTTTGTCACTCCCTGTTCCTGGGGATGTCATGGTCATCCGAGCTGTGAAACTTGCATGTGTAGCAACCTCCAAGGCCTTGCTGTTTTCTCTCTCTGGAGAGAGAGGGAAAAATTGATCCACATACCTTCATGCTGACTTAGTGTGTGCAGCTTTACCTAAAATGGAGAACTTGCAGCAAGCTCTGCCTTTCATTGGTAGGGGCTAATGAAACCTCCAGCTCTTAGAACAGTGAGTTGTTGTTCCCCCTTCCCCCTGCCCTGAACGATGGTTTAGCACGGAGCAGCCGCGCTCCCGTACCACTTAAATCCCCCACATTTCTGCAGAGACTTCATCTCCATTATTTGAGGACAAGTGCCTCCACGTGGTTCACATCTTCACTTCCAGAGAAACAGTGGAGTCTGTTATATCACCTGGCACTGATTCATATACCAGCAATGGAAATGATGTTGGCTTGGAAATCTTCTCTCAGGAATGGCTCTGGACTGCTTTCTGTTGACTCACAGGGTTTCTTTTGCTCCATGGAATTGTTAAAGTTGTGAGTTTCTAATTTTAAGCTGGCATGCTGAAGGGATGAGACTCTGCCAGTTACATACAGTCCCAAATAACCTTTTCTTGATGGGTGTCTACAATCTCCTAACAGAACACAGACAACAGCTGTCCAGTGATTGTTTAAATTTGTTTTACACTTTGTGCTTCCAGGTTCTTTTGCACGGGGTTTTGTGGGTGATTATCATCTTCTGCCAAAGATCCTTTAATGATGAAAAGACCTTTTTCCTGGTTTTGAAAGGACTCTAGAAATAGCCATTATTCTGCATCTCTCTCTGTAAAGGACATGAGCCATTCTGGATGGACTGGGGTGCAAGAAATGTTTGTAGTTTGTAGCTTGAGGTGCCTGAAGAGAGAGGAGAGGCCACATGAAGTGCAGTGTCATGCCAGCAGTGTTCAGCTGCTACATCCTGAGCAGAAACAGCTCTCACAGCTGCCCTGGGAGCAGGAGTGCACTGGGCACTGTCACTGGTCCCATACCGGAGAAAGGGTGGCTGGGTCTGCCCAGCTCTGCAGGGACTTTTCCAAGAGGCTTTTGGCAGGGTGGCCTGGAAGCAGGAATGGCCTGAGGAACAGTGCAGAGGTTTGGATGCTGCTGCTCACTGTCACTGCTGAGCAGTAGCACTCCTGCCCTGTTGTGCTCTGTGCTCCCCTGAAGACACAACCTCCAGCAGAATTCTCATCATTATGATTCCCTTGTCCACAAATACTGACACTTGTAGCATTTTCCAGAGTTAAGTTCAGTGTCTGGAAAACCTTTCCCAGACTTGAAAGGCTCTGAAGAAGGAAAACAAACCAAAAGCCACATCTCTCACCTACCACCAGAAGCAGCTGTGACCTTGCTCAGCTGTTGAGTGCTGCGCCAGGTGAAATGGGAAGTTTCTGTAGTAGTTTCTGTGAAAGTAATTATTTGTTTGGTTTGGTGTATATCAGCATTTACTATAATCCAGCTCATGGCTCACATTGGGAGTTTTTTTGAGCTAGTAGCCAGCATGATTTGGGACAGAACTGGAGGGATGGTAGCATTGGCAGGGCAGGGCCAGGCTGGCTGTGTCTGAAGTGTGCACTGGAGAGATGACAGACACCAGGCTGTGCCTCTTTCCAAACCACTTCAGCTGAATGGAGCCAGACACGTCCATAGCCATGAGGGAAAATGCCACTTACGTGCTTCCTTTGTAGACAGGCTGCTCTCCTGGGTCCTGTGGCCGTTTGGATACACAAAAGCCCCAGGATTTCTCATCTTGGCTGCGTCTGATGAAAGCACACTGAGGCTTGTGCTCTTCAGCCTTGAGAGGCTGAGGTGGTGTGTGGCTGCTCACAGTGCAGTTCCCTTCCTTGCAGTCAAACCAAATCCCTTCCCACACCACCGACCTCCCTGCTCTGGAGGTGTGGCACATGCCGTGTGTGTTTCCAGTGCTCTGACTCCTGACCTGGGCTGTATTTTGGGACAGCTGCCAGGCTCTCCTCTATCCCCCATTCTTAGAAAGAGCTCTCTGAGCCACTCTGTCTGGAACAGATCCTTTTTGTCCAAGAGCTTTTAGTTTTGTTCTGGGTTTTTTGTTTTTGTTTTTGTTGTTTTATCCTTAATCAACTTGATTTGTATTAAATCTTTTTAAACTAAGCTTGGTCAGGACATTTACAGTGCCCCGGACAGCAGCTGATCTCTGATAACTGTGACTGATCCTTTAAGCAAAGCTGGAAAAGGTCTGTCTGAGATGAAATAGAAGTTTGTACATGTATGGTTATTTAACTAAAGAGGATTAGAAACTGATTTAATTCTTTGCAGTTTTGCTGAAGATCTATCTGCAAAAGAAGTCATTGAAAAAGAGGATCAAGAGGAAAGAAGTTTGCAGGAACTGACTGCTGGCCAAAGGTTTTATAGCTTTTGTAGCCCAAGAATATATGAAGTAGATTCTTCTCAAGTGACCATATTTCAGCACCTTTCTTAAGCATTTGTCTCGTAATTAAGTACAGCAGCTGATTCTTCCTCTGAATGTCAGGGCATTCTGACATTTGTACATGAAATCTGCTGTTAATTAATTTCCCTAAAGAAGCTTTTGCAAATCTGTTATTTTGTACGAATCAGTATGTGTGTGTATGTGCCAGTTTTATCATTTATTTTGGATCTGTAATTTTAACACCTTTTGGGTATAACTGCTGTGGTAACAAACGCTGATAGTTCGGGAGCTGAGTGGTGATAAAAGGATTACATGGCAGGGAAAATGCTTAAAGAAAGAAGGAAAGCAAATGTTTGGGTGGGAGGATAGGAAGGGGTGATGGACTGAGTGGGGCTCCTCCTGTGATCCAAGTCATGCAGTTCCTGGTAGTTTCTTTAATGGCTTTGCTTGAAATCACTATTTTATATGAAATTAGCTTGAACTAGAGTTCTCTTCAGCTGTAACTGTGAAAGTTCCTGTGAAATCACGAAAAAGCAGCAGTGCCTGGGTGACTGTATGCACTTAACCAGCCACTCCTACTGGAACGACCTGGGAGGCTCAGAGCCAGTCTGGTTTGGGCAATGTTGGTATCACAGGAGGGGGTTTAGCTTCTCTGGGGGTGCTCAGTTTCTCTGCTTGCAGGTGTGAAACTCTGTGGTAAGCCCTGACCTCACAGACCTTGCTTTATGTTTGGAACTGGGAAAAATTGAAGGTTCATTGACTGTTTTCAGTTCAGACTATTAGAATCCAGTGTCTGTTTGTCAGTAAGGCTTTATATCCTGTATTATATAAAATACTATATATTTTTGGCCACAGATCTCAGTCAGTGTTGATAATTTCTGCTTTTTCGCTGAGTTGCTGCGCTTTGTGTTTTTCACCTGCTTCTGGAGCTTGTTTTCATCTTGTACCTGACGTTTGTTTGTGTGGCACATCGTGATTCTGTTCTGATACTCCATGATTTTTGTCTTAAGGCTCTATTTTTAGAGCTTTGCCTCCAAGGACTCAGTAGAAATTGTTGTGAAGGTGCCATTTAACTGTGGGGTGTAATGGACTTGAGCTGGTTTGTGTTAATTACCTTCCAATTGCCCTGTTACTGTTGCCACTTTTAGGGCAGCCTTCCAGGATCAAAAATGGAAGGAATTGAGTTGTGCCAGCCTGAAATTCTTGCATAATTACATCCTGAGACAAACTTAATGCAATGGTCTAGCAAGATGTCTTCCAAGGAATTTACAGTTCCACTGTTCAGTTCCACATTTCATCATCCATCAGTCCCTGCCTCTCGTGTGCGCCAGCTAAATGTGCAGAACTGTTTTGCTTAATGCACCTGTGGAGCAGCTGAATTTTATTTATTTTTATTCTGTCCTACCCCTCTTTGGAATTTCATGATGTTACCTGTTTGATATTTGGGTGCTTTTGAAACAGCTTTTAGTCTTAAGTGCTCACCTCACCCCTTCTTCTAATTTGGGTTGTATTTTTTTAATTTTTTTTTTTTTTTACTAGGTTGAGACTGAACTGAAGTTAATCTGTTGTGACATTCTGGATGTACTGGACAAACACCTCATTCCAGCAGCTAACACTGGCGAGTCCAAGGTTTTCTATTACAAAATGTAAGTACCTTCTTGAGAGGAAAGGCCTGAAATGGAGACAAAAATAAATAACTGTAATGAGAACTTAATGTGAGTTGTTGTGCAGCTCTTAGATGTAAGAAACAGCAATTGTAATTGAGCTGCCGATGTAGAAATCACGTCCCTACTTGGGGTTTTTTTGCATGAGCTGAACAGTTGTAAAGAGAAGAAAATAAGGTCTCTCATGTAGTGATGGTGTAAAATTCCCTCAGCTCCCGGTGCAGTGTTGTCTCAGCAGAGTCCTTGGTGTGAGAATATCTAAACCCAGTCTCATTGAAGCTGTTCATTCAGTGGCTGCCGGGGAAATGAGCATTGCTGACTTGCTGCTGTTTCTGTTTTCAGGAAGGGGGACTACCATAGGTATCTGGCTGAGTTTGCCACAGGAAATGACAGGAAGGAGGCTGCAGAGAACAGCTTGGTGGCTTACAAAGCTGCTAGTGATATTGCAATGACAGAGCTCCCACCAACACATCCCATCCGCTTAGGACTTGCGCTCAACTTCTCTGTATTCTACTATGAAATTCTTAATTCTCCTGATCGTGCTTGCAGGTAGGTGGGGATGCTGTGTGAATACCAAACAAGCCACAAGTGTTTGCTCCTTGGGTAGCTGCTTTTCCTGCTTGCTTCCTGCTGATGTTTGCTCTGGTTGACATCATTTCACTGGGAAGATTTTCAGCATCACCATTTTCTTTGGAGTCCAGATCCACGTGTTTGTGTGGGAGTAATAGTGCATGAGAAGAAGGACTGTGATAGCCTTGCATTGATCAGCTAATGGCCGTTCAGCAGCTTGCCAGGTTAACTCTGTGCATGCCCTTGAACTGCCCCAGGTGTGAGGGGATTTAACTTCTCTTGCACAGGCTGGAAGGGATGGTGGTACTGATTTCTGTGACCTGGGAGCAAATACCATTTTTCTTCTGTCACTGCAGGTTACACTGAGTTTTCAGCAGACCTTAATCAGTTGTGTTGCAAGATGTAGAAATGTTGAATGAAACCAATAAAAAAATTCTTAAAGCACCCACAGCTGTGTTGAGAAAGATTTGTTAAATCTTTGTTCTGTCATTGCAGGTTGGCAAAAGCAGCTTTCGATGATGCTATTGCAGAACTGGATACACTGAGTGAAGAAAGCTATAAGGACTCTACACTTATCATGCAGTTGTTACGTGATAACCTGACACTATGGACTTCAGACATGCAGGGTGATGGTAAGTGAGTGTTGCTGCCAAAGCTGCATTCCCCACCTCTGCCCGGGAAACTGTGTGGAAATGGAGAGGGCTGTGATGGTTTGCATCTCTCTCTCCTGATAGTGACCCTCCTGCACTCCTGTCCTGCCTTAGCATGGATGAGGTGATAGGGGTGACACTGGAATCTTTTCAAAGCTTCTCAGCTCTCCCTTAAAGGAAGGAGGTTTGGAATTAGCAACACTTGGGGTTTTTCTTCTCTCTCTGTGGCAGCTGTGATTACTGTAAAAGCAGTGACTTCATTTATTTAATCTTTCCATTCTTTCTGCTTGCCATTCATGTTCATCTCTGGCTGTCATTCCAACCAGATGTGAACCTCCAGTACAGGAGGAAACACTGCAAAATACCTAGTTCCCCTTTATTCCAGGTCACTCCATGCTCTCATTGCCAGAGCAAGTGCCAGATGTGTCCCCTGGCAGTACCAGAGGGTGGGACATGGATTGCTTCTGTTCACTAGCAAAGGACAGTACAATTTTTTTATTGGAGCCAAATACCTGATGCTCTGTGGAAACCATTTCAGTGCAGTAGCAAGGCTGGATCAGTGTGGGAAAGTACCAGTGTCTTCCAACAGCTCTGATTTGGCTGTGGTTGATGTGTCTCATGGATCTCAGATGTTATAGAAGTTCCACAAGATTATTTACAGATTCTGCAGAAAGAAAGATTCAGATTTCTTGTTCCATAGCATGGAAAACAGACATTTTGATTCTTCCTAAAGTATTTCAGATTATCCTGGTTACTGGTGTCAGGAAGATAATGATTACAGAATTGAGAATACTGTAGGACTACTTAAGATTGTCATGGATCTTCTCAGTTCCAGGGAAAGAAAGTGTTTATGTAGAATGTTCAGACCCAGGTGCAAAGTTAAGTTTCCTCATACTTTGCCAATACTCTGAGTGCATTTCCAGCTGATGCTTCCGGAGCTTCATATTCCTGAAACAGGCAGAGCCTTTGAGCAATGAAATCAATGGTAGCACAATGAGCAGCTTCCAAGGGGTGGGAGAGACTTGGAAAGGGCCTGTCCTTTGGCATTAAGCTTTTCCCTGCTCCCATTTGAGGGGTGCAGGGATGTACAGCCAGGCATTACCCAGCTGCTGCACTTCCATCCCAACCCCTGTAGCGTTTCCATGGCCTAGACGAGTGTTGAGTTTATTTCCACCCTTGTGATGTCACCTCCATATGATTCCTGTTCTCCCCTTCTTTCCTGCTGTATAGATTCCTAAAGGGAAGTCCAACTGTTCATTTCCTAAAATCTCTACTTTGTAAGTCTCCTGTCGTGGCTCACTGGAGTTTTCAGTGTCAGTTTTCCTGTCACTAACAGTGCCTGCTCTGTCACCCGCTGCTGACAAATGCTTGTGTCCCTGTGCCACCCAGGGCTGAGCCCTGTGGCACCTGTCCCCTTGCCCAGGGATGATATGTTTGGCTAAGATCCAGAGTGACTCACGTGTTTGGGAATTGAGCTGCAAACCTGGATGGATATAAGGATAGTTGGGCATGGAAAGTGCTTTCACAGTGGCCTGGTAGAGGAGTATTTTTGTGTTGGTGAGAGCATGCTCAGATCTTCTAATCTGGGATAGGGCCTCTGCCTTCCTCTCCTAAATGATCTGATCTGGAATTCTGTCCATAAACTTTATTGTAGTTGAATGTCCTGTGTTCCTAGGCCCCCTCTTCCAAATCTGCCTCCTGTTGTACCTGGTGGTAATCCTGAATCTGGACATGCTCTGAGCAGGCATTCTGGTCATCTGCTGGAAGTCACCAGTCTCATTTGATTGGGTTTTATTGCAAATTATGTTTTTAATTACTAGTTTCTCTTTGTTACCTGTAAGACAGTAGCATCTCACGGGGTTATGGATAATTGTAAACACCTTTTCAATCTCCCTTATCAATTGAGTTGTGCCTGTGTGATGGCACCAGCTGGGGTACCTGGAACTTCCCCAGTTGCAGCAGAATTTTGGCAGAGCCCTGCAGAAGGTGTTGCAGGGGCTCCCTGGGGCAGCTGGAATGTAACCAAAGTACAGGAGTCTCATGGACAGACCCCATTCTGCTGCATGGTTGAACAGATAAATTAATTTCCACAAGATGCTTTTGTTTAATAACCTCCAGCCCAGGGTTTCTTGTCAGGTTGGACTTGCAGTGGGGTCTTTTTCCTACCTTTGGTAATTCCTGCCATCAGTGTTTCTGTATAAAATTGCCTGAAGTACTTCCCTGTTGTTGAGATTTGAGTGGGCTTGGGCAGACAGAGGGAGAGATGAGGGTTTGGGGAAGGTATTTTCTGCTCCAAGGATGTTGATCCACAGCTGTTGCAATGGTTCCTGCCTCGGCTGTGCAGCCCTGGCTCAGCAGGACTGGTCACCTGCGTGGTGTCAGTTTTTAGGGCTGGGTTTGTTTGTCCTCCTGGCTGCAGTTGTGTGTGAGGGTGCAGGTGATTCCAGGGTTTAATTTCCATGGGAACGCTTCACTGCGGAGCTGGCAGTGTGGAGTGTGAGAGTGAGCGTGTGCTGCATGAAACTATTAATCTCTAGGTGCTTGTTGAGCCTTTCTGCAGCTCTCAGGATTAAATGGTAACATTTTCCTTGCTCCTTCCCACTCCCACAGGTGAAGAACAGAATAAAGAAGCGCTGCAGGATGTGGAAGATGAAAACCAGTGAGACACAAAGGCCAACAAGAGAACCCATCTCTGACCACCCTCCCCCTTCCCCACAAAAACCCTCAGTGTCACTCTGAGAACCACCAAATCTGACTTTTACATTGGGTCTCAGAATTTAGGTTCCTGCCCTGTTGGGTTTCTTTATTTTTATTTTTTTTACACAGTTTAAAAGTTCTTAAAGGCAAGAGTGAATTTCTGTGGATTTTACTGGTGCCAGCTTTTAGGTTCTTTAAGACACTAACAGGACTGCGTAAAGGCTCTTTCAGCATTACCGTATTGTCTCTGCCAGCTGTGGTGACATTGCCATCAGACCTGGATGTGACACCTGAAGGCCGTGTAGGGAGAGATTGGTCCTGGCCAGGTAGTGCTCATGTGGTGGCATCTTTCTTTTTTTTTTATAACTGTTTAAACTGAATTTTATACCAGTGTTTAAACTTAATTGGGTGTTTAGCTTGAAGTTGCGAGGTTGCATTTGCGACATTTATTGTAGTGGTTTTACTGTATAAAAACAAAAAAGTTTCCAAACTGCTGAAATGTTGCTGAAAATCATGGTGCTGGTAACAGTTCAACAATCCGTGGCTGCTCATTCTTGCCTGTTCTTTACTTTCCCTCCAAGCAGGTTAGCATTGAAGGTGGCATTGATAAGCCTGCATGCGTGTTCAATATTTTTTCTTTTCTCCCTCCCCTCTCCCCATCTCCCTTCGCTCGCTCAACCTCTTTTGTTCAGTATGTGTAACTTGAAGCTAATTTGTACTACTGGATATCTGACTGGAGCCACAGATACAGAATCTGTATTGTTCTTACTGAAACACAGCATGGAATTAACATTAAACTTAAATAAAACAAACCTAAATTAAAAATGCCAAACATCACCATGAATTTCTTCTAGACTTCAGTTGGTTTGGGAAGAGTAACTTTGCTTTGTTGCTTGTAATAGGAACAGTTGGAGGGGGAGAGAGCAGCAGGAGCAGCCTTGTTCTTCAGACAGATGAGGAGGATTTGGTCTGAGCGTGAGTTGTGCTGCTGGAGCAGCCCTTTTATCCAGTCTTTCCCTAATAAACCCCTGGGAAATGGTTGGTGAATTCCTCTCACCTGCTGTTACAGCACTTCCCATCCAGTCCAGTCCCAGGGATGGAGAGAAGGGACACAAGTTCTGCCCTCCTGGGAATAACCTGCTCCTTGTAATGGACACAGATGGGGCTGGGCTCAGCCTCCCCCCGAAACATGTAAGGAAACTGCACCAAAGACAAGAGGGGTTGGTTTTTTGTAAAAATTTATTCAGCGTAGTCTGGCAGAGGTTATACACTGACATCTGCAGCGTGCTCTGCACACACTGCAGCACATCCAGGGGGGATGGCCTGCAGCGCATCCCACATTCCAGCCTGGGAGCAGGCTGGACAATGGCATCGTGTCAGGAACCAGAGTGAGGGAGGGAGAGGCAGCATTGGGTGAGATCCATTCCGGGCTGGCTGGGGCTGCAGCAGGACCAAGGGAAGGGGAGGGATGATGTCTGAGGCAGGCAGAGCAGGGTGCATGGGCTGGGTTGTGGAGCTGTGCCCTGGGTGCAGCAGGAATTCCCCACGGGGCCCTGCACCCTGCAGCTGTTGGGGTTGAAGGAAAGCGCTGAGGAGGAGCCTGTGCTGCAGCCAGCACCCACCCGTGTCCCTGTGGGGCAGCAGCAGTGCCCAGCCCTTCCCTGGGAAGGCAGCACTGAGGCACTGATACAAATACTGTGGGAATCACTTCCAGTTATCGCTGGGAACAAGAGGAAAAGCCATTTTTGCTGAAGGTGCTGCTCTGAGCCTGCGGAGCTGTGTGGGGAGGGGGCAGTGGTGACTCCCAGACAGGTAAAGGCAGGGGGGGAGCTCATGTTCATCCCATGGCCAGCCCAGAGCAGTGGTAACCTCTGCAGTTTGTATTACATTGTGTTTGTGTGGATATGAAAAATTCCTAAGTATAAAAATAGAGAGCAAGAAATGGGACAGCTGACGTCAAAAAAAGATAAAAGTCTCTGGATCCGGATGAGTGAAGAAGTTACATGAGGGGTTTTTCAGGTTATAACCTTGTAACCATAAACTAAAAATAACAAAAGTTCCAAATCTAAAACATAGAAGTTTCCACATCATCTCTCATAGTGCATCTCATCCTTGGCTATAAAGTATTTACAGGTTTTACTCATTTACACAATATGGCTTCACTATATTTGTAACACAAAGCATTAAAACATCTCCGAGCAAAATTCTTCATAAAACATTCTGAATACAAAGTTTGGCATTTCATTGATTTGGCTGAGAAAGCAGCAGAGTTACTTGTTTTCTGGTTGTGCTTTGGTGATGACAAGCACAAGTTTTGGTCATTTTCATCAGGGCTTAGACTCTCCCTCAAAGCCCAGCTGAAGGTCCTGAGCTGCGGTTGCAGGGGTGCTGTGCTGGACCCCACGTTCAGTCGGGTAAGTAAGAGAGGAGAAGGCCTTGGTTTGGGACTCTGAGAGTAAGACAAGAGAGCAGGATGTATTTTGTGGTTGTTTGAAAGTGCAGATCTTTGGTAAGAACAGAAAGAGCAAAGCGAGGAAGCGGGGGTTTGCTGGGAACGATATTCAGCCGTGGAGGGAAAGGTCCTGGAGGAGGGACACCTTTCATCATCGGGAATTCAACCGAGGAGCAACCTGCAGGACAAGGACAGGTTTGAAAGTGTGTTCAAAGTGCTGCGAAAGGTTTGATTCCTGAACAGGCTGAGGTGGTTCTGAGGCCTATTGGGAGCTCTCAGCTCTGCTGGAAGGGGAGTCAGGATTTGTTCTGGATTTATTTCTGAATAACCTGGGATCTGACTGCTGTGGGGCTGAGCTGACTGCCAGGATCACCACAAACAAGCTGAGAATGGGGGAGAGGATTTTGTTTGGGTTTTTAAATGTATTTAAAATTTGATTGCTGTGAAGTAAATGAATCTTGGGGAGCAGAATAAAAAGTGCTAGGAGAGTCCCTTGCTGAGTCTGAGTGAGCTTGGCAGCCCCTCAGGGCTGCAGGAGCCCCGTGCCCGGCTCCAACTGGGGGAAAGGCTGGGATAGCAGGGCACTGCCATTGGCAGGAACATCCCATGGCACGTGTCCCACGTGTCCCATGCCAGAGTCCTGGTTTGGATCCAGGGTAAGCAATCCCAGCCCACACTCACCACTGTTAGATGCCCGTTCTTGGCTTTGGCTATGAGCAGTTCTGAGCCCGAGATGAAGTCGATGATCCCTTCTTTGCCTTGTCCCACTGTGAACTTTATGCTGTGAAGAGCAAAGGGTGAAACAGCTCTGGTGAGGGCAGGGGGCTCTCCAGGAGCTGGGTGTTAACAGAGCTGCAGTAGAGCTGCTCTGCAGCCTCGGCTGAGGTGGATTGGGTACATTTGGATGGGCTACAGGAATGTTTCCTTTAATGCTGAAGCAGTCCTGCTGTCACTCACCTGCCCTGGTTGATGTTGACGTTGTTGATTTTGTTGGCCAGGATGGCTGTTTTTGTCAGTGTCTCGATGACGTGGTCACTCTGCAGGACAACATCTCCCTGGGAGGAGAGTCCGTGCTTTAGGATCATGGCTTTGGGGTCACTGTACCAAAACTCCAATGCTGTAAGGGATGGGGGACAGGAACAGCACCAGAGGGGGCTGGAGGAGGGAGGGCTGAGCCTCCAGTACCTTCTGCTTGTTGTCCTCACAGTGCACGTGCAGCACAAACAAGTTGTCGCTCAGGCTGCTGACGGAGATGCCTGGGGAGAGACGGGAGCATCACAGGCACTGCTGGACTTGGGGAGAGCTCCCCAGCCTCCCAGGAATGCAGCAACTGTTCCACCCAGCACAGCTGAGAGGCTGCAAGGGCGCTGAGGGGAGAGGCTTCGGCCCCAGCCTGCAGTGACCACACTGCTGCAGCCTCGGCCGTTCTCCCCTCCCAAAGAATCCGAGGGCCAGAAGCTGCAGCAGGGGCCCAGGCAGCTGCTGTGCGGGAATGGTGCAAAACTCCCCTGTGGCAGGGCCCTGCAACTGGGAAACCGCTCAGGGGAGATGAATTGAGTCATTTATGGTGACATTTTATGGAGCTTCGTTTTAGAAAAGCTCCATTTCAAGACATTAAAATGCTGGCCAGGATCAGCTCATTCCATTTTTGTCCAGAACAAAGATAAATTAGGGTTTGTAGTGGTACAGATTGAAGTGCAGCTGAGCTGCAGGTGCAGGGGAGTGCCCAGCCTGCTCCCTGTGCCATTCCCACCTGTCAGGTTGGAGTAGTCGATGCGCTGCTTGATCTTGGACTCCTCCACCACGATGGCCGAGCTCTGGGTGAGCAGCAGCTGCCGTGCCCTGGCCTTGTAGCCCTTCCTGTCGTACTTGACCACGGGCACTGCGTACTGAAACACGAGTTAGCGGACCCACATCCCCCCGCAGGGCACAGGGCTTGGGAAACCGGGAATGCAGAGAATTCCCTGTGCCAGAGCTTCCTCGCTGCCCCAGAGCAGCTCTGGGCACACCGTGGGGACTGGGAAACCCAGGTTTGGTGTCACTCCGGGGGTTCCCCCTTCCTCTGCAGCTGTAACCCACTCAGTTCTTAACTGACACCATTAAACTGCCCAAGTCTCCACTTTCTAACCCATCAGCTCTTCCCAGCCTGTCCTCTAAAATATTACAAGCTTAATACAATGTAAAATTCTGTACTTCCTTCAGAAATCTAATCTGCCCCTCTGCTGATTAACTGGAAACTTGACAAAAGTACTGGGACACATCTCTCACCTTAAGTGCTTCATTTTCTAATGCCTGGAGGACTTTAGTATTTATTTCTTCTCTACCTGTATTAAAACCAAAGAGGTGGGGGGTCAGAAAGGAATTTCCAGCAAGAAAGGAGTAGATTAATCCTCCCCCTTCCAATTCCTCCTGTTAAACTTGGCAACCCCTACTCACCCAGCCGAGTGTTGATGAAGAGCCTGGGAACACTCTGAGGATAATTGTCTTTTTTACCCTTGAAAATCTCACTGGCAATTACTTTCTGTTCCAACTGCAAGGACAAAAGAAGTGTTCTTGTTTAGTATGAAATCTATCCTTATTAAAAAGATATATTTGTGTTAGAGGAGATTGTTCCCTTTGTGGTTTTATGAGCAGTCATCATTTAGTTCTGACCTGAATCATGCCAGTCACTAAATATTCCATGCATCCCTCACCTTTTAAACAGCAAGAAAGACAGAAAGTTTCTCCTTTCCCTTCCGTAAGTATGTAGTGTATTTTCTGTTTGAATTTACCTCAACATGGTCCCTGCTGTCTGGATTTTGAGGATGTCCATGTTTAAAGTCTCAGAATTCTTCCACTGCAGAGTTCCTTTTAAGCTCTGCCCCTTAAGCTAAACTTTGGTCTCCTGCTCTACCCCTTATGGCTTTTCTTTGTGGTTCAGATTTATTTCATCAGAGTATTTACTTGAAGCACTAATAGGAAAGTCACGTCCTTATCAGTGCTATGTGATGCCTCTGAGCCACTCCCTGTTCCCCACCTTCTCCTGCAAACAGCACCATTCCAGAAGGCCCTGGGAGCTCCTGCTGAGATGAGGAGTCACCCTAAACCTTCAGTCCCTTGGAGGTGGCAGAGTTCCAGCCACTGACCTGAGCTCTGGGCTCCTCTGCTCCAAGAATAAACCAGGGACTGGGAAATGGGAAATCCCCACTGCCCTACTTGGGGCCAGGGCTGTGGGACAGGACAAGGCACGTGGGATGATTTACAGGGAAGATGGGGATAAATGAGGCTCATTATCAGTGAGTCTGGTCTGCTGGGGGAAAGCAGCTGCTGAGCTGAGTTAATCCCATGTCCTTACCGCAGGCTGAGCCCCAGCCTTTCATTCCAGGTGTCCTGCACTGCAGAAGGTGAGAGATGGTGCAATGAAAAACCTTCATGGCAGTTACAGCCAACATCTCCTATTATGTCTCTTAACTCAGTCTTTTTTTTTAATATAAAAATTCCCTCCCCCTACCTTACCATGAGATGAATCAAATCTCAGTATCACTTTTATTCCTTTTAGCTACAACAGAGCAGCTGAAACCGTTCCTGTAACTTCTCTGTTTGGAAAATGACTGGGTTTGTGTCTGCAGGATCCTCACTCTACTTTACATGGTACAGGCAGAATAATGCAGCTTCTTATATTTTTAGCTTCCATGGGCAGCCTAACAGGGCCTTTCAATAGAGAAATTATGTGGGGGCTTGGCTCCACAGACTGTTTAAATGGTACCTATTGAAATATGTATAGAATGGGGTCTCTTCTGTGCACATCCCAGTCTTTTAGTGGTTTGTCTCTAACCTACACCCAAATCAGTGACCCTGTGGCACCCCAGAGAGCAGCGGTGCCCGAGCCTCCAGCTCCCCCCTGCTGCCCTGAGCCCCTGTGCAGGGCCTGTCCCTCCCATCCCTTCCCTGCAGGCTCAGTTCTGCCCTTGGGAATGCCAGGGAAACCCGGCCGAGGTGCCCCCTACCTGCTGCTTCCACTCGGGGCTGATCCTCTTGCAGTAGGTCCAGACCATGTTCTGCATGCAGAGCCTGCGCAGCAGCTGCGACGCCTGCAGGGATCCCACGGGAAAGGGGACGGATCAGGGCCAGGGACAAACCCATGGGGACAAACCCAACAGTCCAAAACTACTGACAAACCCACAGGGACAAAAACCCAACAGCCCAGAATGACTGACAAATTCAACAGGGATTAAAACCCAACCAGGACAAGCCCACAGGGACAAACCTGACAGTCCAGAGCCACTGACAAACCCACAGGGCTAAACCCAACAGGGCCAAACCCGACAGCCCAGAATCACTGACAAACCCACAGGGAGAAAAACCCAATGGGGACAAACCCTACAGTGCAGAATCACTGACAAGTTCAGCAGGGAGAAAAGCCCAACAGGGACAAGCCCAACAGCCCAGAACCACTGACAAACCCAACAGGGAGAAACCCTATAGCCCAGAACCACTGACAAACCCACAGGAACAAACCCAGCAGGGACAAACCTAACAGCCCAGAACCACTGACAAATTCAACAGGGAGAAAAACCCAACAGGGACAAACCCACAGGAACAAACCCGACAGCCCAGAGCCACTGACAAACCCAACAGGGCCAAACCCTATAGGGACAAACCCAACAGGAAGAAACCCGACAGCCCAGAGCCACTGACAAACCCAACGGGGCCAAACCCTACAGGGACAAACCCAACAGCCAGGAACCACTGACAAACCCAACAGGGCCAAACCCTACAGCCCACAACCACTGACAAACCCAACAAGGATAAACCCAACAGGGACAAACCTTACAGCCCAGAACCACTGACAAATGCAACAGGGAGAAACCCCACAGGGACAAAAACCCAGCAGGGACAAACCCAACAGAGCAGCAGCAGCTGCACAAAATGCACTGCTGGGTTAAAAAGCTGTTTCCTGAGCAAGAATTAAATAATAAATACTTGATTTTCTGCCTTTCTCTGTGAGGGTTTGCCCTGTGACCTCTCCAGCTGCTTTAGAGTAACCACCAGGACCCCTCCTCTCTATGCTGCTGTGCCCTTCCTTCCTTCCAGCTGCACCTTCAATCCAAACAATCCCTGGGATAAAGTAACTGGGATTTTCTGCAGTATTTTGTTTTGAGCAGATAAACCAATTCAAGCAGATGCAGAATAATAAAGGCAATAGAAGGAACTGAATTTGTTAAAGAGAAAAATGGCTGGGAATTTCAGAAATGGATGAGAAACCCAGAAGATGGTGTTGCAACAGCACCACACTCCAAGAAGCTGCAATCCTCCAGCCCTGGATTCCCCTCCCACATCCCAGAGGTCATTCCCACCTCACAGAGTGATGGGGGAGGAGTTGGCCATGATTTGTCCAAGACATTTTTTGGTAAGTTCCTCTTGAGATTCATCAGGAAGGAGAATCGGATGTAATCCAGGAAATACTCGTTCTCCGGGCACCGCGGGTGGTTCCGGTAAATGAAGCCTTTAATAAACCTGTGGGTGTGGAAAATATTGTCAGAAAATGTTAAAAGTTGATCAAAATTAGTGGTATTTAAAGGTTCAATTTCCTGGGCTTTATTTAATAGTTGTAATTAATTTTAAAAATCTCTGTAGTGACAAAGACATTTATTTTTAGCATTTTATTGTTAAGGAATGGGATGTTTGAGGGCTGGGGCTACTCCTCACACACCTCCTGATGGTCTCCACTGCCCATTTCCTCTTGGCAGCTTTTCGGCGCCCCAGGGTCCCCCTCCACCAGGACTGGATGGTGATGGCTGAAAATAACACAAAGATTTTGGATTCAGGGAGCTCCTTCATCCCCAAACTGACCCCACACAAAACTGGCACCAAAAAATGCTCAGGAAAACCCACCCCGGAAATAAACAGCTTTCAGTGGGGCATGGAGGGCAAGAATATGAGGTTTTAATAATATGATACATTGGATAAATGTCAGTGAAAAGATGGGAATTGCTGGGGGAGCTGCTGGGGGAACATCTCTCCCCTCCCTCTCTCTGTGTCTCTCCTACCTGAGCGTTTCATGGTCAGGAATTTCTTCCGGCGGTAGAATCCTCTCCACGTCGCCTGCATTTTTGTGGCTGCAATTGCAAGACAAGCAGCAGTTTGCAACTGTGACCGAGCAGATTTTGGTAGAAAAACACTCAGCTTTTAAACAGAAATCCGCTGCAAGCATGAGTGCCTCACCCAGGCTCTGCTTCCTCACTTCCAGAGCGTCTTCTGTCGCAAACAGGGTCTTGGGAAAGCGGATAAAAATCTTTGTTCTAGAAATAGAAAGGCAGAATTACATTTAACAAGCCGCAGAAAGTTGCTTCTGGCCTCCCCTTTTGGCTCTGTGATCTTTCCCTCCCCCATTATCTGGAGAAGCTTTATTTCAAAGGGACATCCAGCGATCCGTAACCTCGGACTCAGAACACAGAACTGACCGTCCCATTTTGTATTCTTCAGGTTTGTAGCCGAGGTGCTTCACCAGCACAGCCACCCCGTCGCAGGGCCGCCCGTCCCACGTGGGCCACGTCTCTGGGCAGAGGGATTTGTACCTGGGAATTGGCAGGAGAAGGAATCTTAGGGGGAGAAGTGCAGTGCAAGGGGGGAGAGCTCAAGCTGCCCACCCCTCTGTGCGGCAGAGCCACCCCTGTGCTGTTCAGAACAGCTCCCCAACCCCACTATCAATGGGATGGAAACCAAGGAGAGGCAGCAGCAGGGGAGAGAATTCCAAAGCAGCTTCACCTCTGCAGGAACACCTCGTATTTCCTGCGGTAGGCAAAGCCGGCTCTGCGCACGCGGAGGTTCTCCATCAGCCCCAGGTACTTCACCTGGTGACGGATCA
Organism: Pomatostomus ruficeps; assembly: GCA_013400735.1. Classification (NCBI taxonomy): domain Eukaryota; kingdom Metazoa; phylum Chordata; class Aves; order Passeriformes; family Timaliidae; genus Pomatostomus; species Pomatostomus ruficeps. The sequence goes on along the minus strand of VYZT01004137.1, from coordinate 177,874 downwards.
GGACTTCGTCAAATCGGTCTTGGCAGGGCATGGAAATGGAAAAACACAATCAATGCACAGCTGCCCCTTTGTCCAGAGCAGGGGAACGTTCAGCTCTTGTTGTATCTCACACAATTATCTTTAACCTCTAATGAATGCTCACAGCCCAAGTACCACACAGCTTTGTGTCTCCCGACTCCCCCCCATCCCTATTTAATTATTTATATTTAATTCCAAAATGAAGTTTTCCTTTGGGATATTTTATGCATGGAAGAGCCAAAAATGAGGGCGAATAAGGTCATGATAATGAATTTACAGAGGTCAATAATCCTTTGCTTTAACCACGACCTGAGAGCAGAGCTCCCATTGCCATTCCTGGCTGCTGGCACTGCCACCCCCTCCCTACAGAAGCTCTGGCACAGACCCAAAATGAACAAATCTAGCAGGGATTCATTTCTGCTCCTTTCTGTGCCCCCCTGACTGGGCTGCAGGGCTCCATCCCTGTCCCCAGGGCCATACCAGCCTGTTTGGCGTCGTTGGGTTTCATGCAGCGAATGTAGGAGGGTTCTTTGGACATCAGGATCTCCATGAGTTTGGAGAGGCTGTTCTTGAACTGAGTTGCTGCCTAGGAGAAAAGGAAGAACACTGCTCATGAAGAGATGACTGGGAGCTAGCTACAAACCAGAAAAACACAACGTGAGAGATTTGTATTCAGCTCATGGCAGAGAGTTCACGTTTTAAAAAGAGGGAACAGCCCCAGCTCCCTCCTGCCCTTGAGTTCTCACCGTTTCAGGTCTCTTTTTGTCTGTCAGCTCTGTCCTGTCAAAGCACTGGTTTATGATGGGGTTCTCTGAGTTGCACATGGTCTGCAGAGAGAAATGTTTGCAGAGATGAAGAACAGAGAACTACCAGGGAAACCTGGGGACAAAACTGTTCATGACAACAAAATGAGCATTGGGACTCCATCGCTCCTTCCAGCGCGCAGCCCTTTGGGGACACAGCCTCCAGGTGGAGTCCAGAACAATCCTTTCCCTTGGAAAATGGGTGTTTAAAATGGGTGCCCCCCATTTCAAATCCAACTCTTCATTCTGTTCTGGAAACCTCCTCAGAGGTTCCACACTCACCTCCTTCAGGTTCCGGAAAAGAAGGTCGTTGTTCTTATCTAGAAAACCTGGAAGGGAAACAAACCACTCAGGCTGTTGCAGGGGAATTTCAAGGCAAGGATTTGAGATTTAGAATGAATCTGGTCGATCAGATGATGTGGGGATGTATTTCAGGCCCAGAGTTTTGCTTTTTCTGAATTACCTGCAACGCTGTAGGTGACGTCCCCGGCGTAGTGCGAGAGCCGGAACTCCTCCCGGCCCAGCGACTTGCGTGTCTTCTGGTCAGCGAGTTTGTGCCTGGGGAGGGAGCAAAAACCCTCAGGAGAAACAAAATCCTGCAGGATTCACTTCCAAAAGCACCAGGAGATTCAATCCTGGAGTGGGACTGTGCAAAGGTGGACAGGGAGTGTAAACTGGACTTGCTGATTTTCACGTAATTAAAGTTGTCAACCAGCACGTCATGAAAGTGTCATTAAATGTATTTATGTTTAACGAAAAGGGCAATTTCAGTGTTCCTTGCAGCGTGGTTCTGAGTGCACGTAAGATGCAGAGGTCCTAAGCTGAGCATTCAGAAGAAAAGCAGAACATTCAAAATAAAAAAACATTTGGAGCTCCAAAAGTTAATTAAATAATCTGCAAGGTGAGAAGTGAGTCAGTACCAGGAGTTTGGTTGCCCCTGTTACATTCTGAAGCTCAATCAGGCACTTAGTGTTGACAACTTATTCTATATTATCTTAAATATCAATCAAAGCTCTTTGTAAAAGAAAATCATCATTTTTTATGTGGCACCCAGCACAGGGAGGACGTTATTCCCACCCTGGATCCACCACTGCCCTCAGCTGTGGGAACACTCACGTGAGAAAGTGAGGGTGGTTCTTCACAGTTTCCTCCAGCTTCTCTAGGAATGTTGTGTCCGTGGCATCCCCAGGTCTCAGACACTCCTCATCCTACAAATAAAAATCCAGGGATTTCTGACTGGGCTCTGCCTCACTGAAACCCTGCCCCGTTTGGCCCTTTGGCCTTTCCACAGGTAACCAGCTTTGAGCTCAGGAAATACAGAATTGTTGAGCTGAAAAGGAAAACATTTCCCTCTTCCAGGCTGCCTGGGTTGGGAGCTGCTTTCCCCAGAGCCCGTGGAGGTGATAAAATTACTTTAATGGTTAAATAACACTCAGTGTATTATTGCTCTTCCCACCTACTCAAACAGTTCCAACATAAACTGATTTTTTCCACGTTCTTCCCCTTGTTTTCCACCACACCGCTCCAAATTTTTCATTCAAAAAGGTGTTTTCGACTCACCAAAATAGAAATGATGCCTTTGAATTTCTCTTCCACCAAATCACAAATTATTTTGTTATTGAAATACTGAACTGGTTCCCACTGCAAAGACAAGAAATCACAGGTGAAAACAACTTTAGACTGGGGAAAAAAACCCTGTAAATTTCAGAACATTTCAGAGAGCACCTGACTTAAATAATCTTTCTGTCGAATTTGAACTAAAGCTTTCTCACTCATCACATTTGTTTTCCTACACACTGCCTTTGTTTAAATGAGGGTAAAAGCTTGGGATGGCGTTACTGACTCCCAGCTGTCTCACACAGTTACCAGGGTTTCAAAAAAAGGGGAAAAGGGAAGTTCTTTAATTCCTTTATTTGGAGATCATGGCAGCAGCTGCTTTTGCAGAGGGATGGGAGAGGAGAGGGAGGGGAGGGTTTGGGCTCTCACCGCGATGCCCTCGGACTCGTACTCCTCTTGCTCTGACTTCAGCGTGAGTTCTATGAAGAGCTGCTGCAACTTTTCATTGCAATAATTAATACAAAACTGCTCAAAGCTGCAAGGAAAAACCATAAAGAATAATCAATAAGGCTGGAATTAAGCTACAAACAGTGAGAGCAAGAATACAGTAAATCAAGAGAAACAGATTTTTCTGCCTGTTTGTTTGCTGACTGTATACATTTGGTAAGTTTATTATTTAGGGAAACTCATGAGAGACTTCCAGAAGGAGGGGAAAATGGGCATGAAAGATGGAACATGGAGGAACACAAAATAAATTTGAATAAAGGCCCAGTAACACTTAAATGTGAGAGCCCTGGCTCAGTGCTGCCTGCCAGGGAGGTGCCAGGCTCTGACAGTCCCAGCCGTGATTTGTCACCACCGTGGGGAGATGCCACAGCAGCCACTCCTGGGCCGGAGAGCTGCACAAAGGCACAGCTCAAGCTTTGGCAGGAATACACCCCAAAACCCCAACAGTTTATTTAAAATACCAGGATCAGTAATAGCTGCAAATATGAGCTGGATGTCCCAGGTGTGAGAAGCCCTGTGATTATCAGTTTTCCACCTGATTTCCTGACATTTAAATGCCACCTCTTTCTCTGACTGAGAGACTGAATAATATCCTGTTTCACAAGGGGGAGAAAACCCTGTCACTGAATAAAGTCATCCAGAATTGATAGAGACAAACCTGTTATGCTGGAAAACCTCAAAGCCGTAGATGTCCAGCAATCCTAGGACTGTTGTACTTCTCCAGCCTGGAAACTTCTCTTCCTGCAATGGAGCAGAGAATAAATGTAGGGATTTACCCACAGAATGATCCCTCACTGGAGCTCAATCATTTCCTCACAGTGGTTACTGTGCTATTAATTATAATATTATCATTAATATGTATTATTAATGATAATATTATAATAAACAATGCGAATTATAATACAATAATATCACAATGTTATAATATTATAATCAACAATATGCACTATTAATTATAACATTATAATTAATAACCTATATTATTAATAACACAAATTAATTCAGAAATTACTAAAAGCACGGAACTTGCTTTGCAGCTGAAAGATTTGGAATTTGCTTTCCCCTTTGGCTGGACAGCACCGAGCAGAGGGGTCACTTGCCTTGTAAGCCAGGGATTTGTTGACCTTGTTGACCAGCCAGGAGAAGGTGCGGCCGTAGACGGCCTTGGCCAGCGCGTCCCGGGCGTAGGCGGCCTGCTCCAGGTTCAGGGGGCTCACCAGCTGCAGGCAGGAGCACAAAAAATCCACTCAGCAGCCCCCCAAACCAAGGGATCACATTTCCTGCTCCATCATTACCCAACAGCCACTCTGCTGAGCGGTCACCAGTGACAGGTGACAGGGAACTGCTGGGAAATCCGATTCTTTTAATGCCCTTTGCCCCCCAAGCCCCCAGGGCCTGTTCTCACCTCCTCCCCTTTTGCTATGATCTTCTTGTGGGTCAGTGCATCCCGAAGCACGGAGCCATCCACTGCCAGGAGCTGCAAGCAGGATATTGAATTAATTTATGGAGCTGCACATCCCATTTTCCTAAAATCCCAGCCCAGTGGAACAGCCCCTTTATTTCCCACTCTCGCTGCAAGAGCTCTGCAGCATCAACCCCTTCCTTCCCTCCTTTCTGGCAGGGATGTGAGCTAACACAGGAATTGGCTGGGAGGTTCTGGCACAAGGAAGGGACCAAGCAAAGGCACAGAGGTGGTTCTTTAGTTAAAACTCTTCTCCGGAGTCTATTCCAACCTCATTGCCCGAAGGCGAGAACCTCAAGTCAGGTGATAAATAGAGAAGTTGTCAATTAAAGGGGTTTGATGATAATATTTGCATTTCGTTTAGGTCAAATATAAGTAAAATTTATGGGAACTTCTACATCCCATTCTAAAATCATATCATGGTATCAGGGTCAGAGTAAGGAATCCTCTACAATTCACCTCCCCTGCAGCCTCTCCCTCCCTGGCGATACTCACCCTGGCCAGGTATTTGATCTGGTTCTCTGTGGTGACCTGAGCATTCCCCTGCTCGTCAGCAGCAAACTGCACGTTGCCCAGGTGCAGGACGCTGGCCACGATGCTCAGCAAGTCCTGCGGTGGAAGCAACAGGCACAGCTCAGGACAATGGAAGGAACACGCGGCGAGGTTTTTGTGGTAATCCACATTTCAGGAGGACATTTTGTTATCTTTTTTAGGATTTTTGCAGAGCAAAAATTCACCATGAATTGATTCACTGATTTCAATCAGAAATCCCAAATCAAAGCAGGAAAATTCCTCAGAAGTAGGAAAATCTGTGGTACTGAACATCCTCACCTCCACCTCACTGTCGTTGAAGCCGATGACAGACAGGGCTCTCCTCATGATCTTCCACTCATTTTTGTCATTTATGGAACTGACCCTTGCACAGTGACCCTAAAAAGACACAGTTTGATGTAAATAAGTAAATAATCATCAAATATACATTACAAACAATGCATTGTTTGTTTCTTTCTACAGCAGTCACCTCGGAGTTATTTCTGAGGTGAGGCAAGGAAATTACGAAGTCTATGGGAAATATCCACCAAATATGTAATATTTTAAGAGTTCCTGGTTCATGTTCACCTTCACTAAATAGTGATACTGCTGTGGGTTCTTCTCGAGGCCCAGCCTCCTCAGCAGGTCCTCCTCCCCTCCCTCCAGCAGCTGGTAGAAGATGTGGAAGTTCCTCTCGCCGTGGTTCTGGTGCACAACTCGGGATTTCTCCAGGAGGTAGTTCAAGATGTGGCCCCCCACAGGAGCCCCCTAAACCAAACCAGACACGTGGAAAGAGTTCATCAGCACAGAGGGAAATACTCCTGCTTCTTGGCTGTCTGTTCAAGGACAGGATCTGAAGCAAAAGCCCACAAAAGCACAGAAATATATCTGCCATTTTGTGTCACAATCACTATTTCAGGTGGTGATTTGAGTACTGACTTGTGTAAAATTCCTTCTAGGAATTCACCACAAAGGGAAAGCACCAAACCTGAGTGTGGAGGGATAAAAGGAGCCTTAAAGGCCGGGAGGATGGCGGGGCTGAGCTCTTCAGCTCCTGTACTGTGTCCCCCTCGCTGGTGTGGGGCAGTTGGGATCAGAGTGGACACAAACACTGCAAAGCTCCACAGGACAGGGATTATCGTCAGATCACAGCTGGTTTTTGTGGATTCACTTTGGGAGTATCCACTGGAACAGTGCACTAGAAGTAAAATACCCCAGAAATAAAAGGATTTGGTCTCAGTGCCCCCTTACAGAGAGAAATAAGGGAGGAACGAAAGGACAGTGAGTGCCACAAAACCCTGTGGAGCCAAACTCTGCCACCACAAGGCGCTGCTGATGCTGTGACCAAGGAAACGCAGAGCACTCACTACACACACACAGCAGGACAAGAACAGACAGAATTCCAAGGACTGGGACCAGTCCTGAAATATAACCCAGACTCCAAGTTACCCTGTAATCAAACTGCACATCCATGTACTTCCCAAAGCGACTGGAGTTGTCATTGCGAAGGGTCTTTGCATTTCCAAAGGCCTGAAATGAAAACCATCCAAGAGAAACCAATGAGTACCGAGTTGGATTATTTATAAACACTCTGGTGAAGCTGCCAGTTATTTATTTACAGCCTAGGATCTTCCTCCGTGGAAACCCAGGAGGAAACAGATTTCTCCCTGAATTCTAATGCTGATCTTTACACCCGGTGCAGATGGAACGTGCTCTGAAAACGCTTCCATCCCCCCTGCAGGCTGATTTGAATGCCAGTCCACTGCTGACAGCATATGCCACGTCTGACAGCCTTTCCAAAGCCTCCTCTGTCATCCCAGCCGTTGGTCCCAGCTCGCTGCCAGAGGGCTCAACGTGCTGCCGGGAGCTCCCCTTTCCCAAGATGAGGACCCGGGGACAGCGCCGGGCACCGCTGACAGCCAGGCTGGACACTAGAGGACACCACAGCACCAGGAACCCAACCCACGAACCCACGGACACTGAGCTGAGCTGCCCAGCGGGATGTGTCCCCGGGCACCCTCCTGCAGTGACCCAGGGCTCTTCCCACGCCAAATCCTCTTTTTCCCGCACCCCATCCGTGCCAGGACTGCTCCTGGAAGGCTGAAAAGGGCCGTGCCAGCCAGGCAGTGGGCGGGACTGCTCAGGCTGGGAATCAGAGTGGGATCCCCGGTGATGTGCCCGCACGGCATTCCAGGGATATGCGGGGTCCCGCTGGGAAATGGGATCATTCCTGGGGGTCCCGCTGGGAAATGGGACCATTCCCAGGAGACGCTGGGTCCCGCTGGGAAATGGGACCATTCCCGGGAACTCGGGGGGTCCTGCTGAGAAATGGGATCATTCCTGGGGACTCGGGGCCCGGGTTGCACGGGCAGTACCTCCAGGACGGGGTTGGACTGCAGCAGACGGTCCTTGACGGTCTCAACCTGCTGGCTGGCGGGGCAGGTGACAGCGTAGTACTGCAGGATCTTCTTGGTGGCCTCGGTTTTGCCAGCGCCGCTCTCGCCGGAGATGAGGATGCACTGGTCCTTCCTCTCGGTGCGCAGCGAGCGGTAGGAATTGTCGGCGATGGCGTAGCTGGGGAGGGCAGCCGGCATTGGGGTGTTTGTCCGGGAAATCCCGGCAGGGACGTCCCCAAACCTGCCCCAAGCTGTGGGCTGAGTGGGACTCCCTGGCTCCGCAGCTGGGGACAGCTCAGGACAGCACTGACCCCGCTGCTGAGGCACCAAGCTGAGGCTCTGCAGGGCGCTGACACAAACCCTCAAACCCCTTTGAACTGCTCTTGTCACTTTTTCCTGACAAGAAAAGGTAAAAACCAACTAACCTGTGCAGATCAACTGGCTTTTTGAAATAGAAATGATCTCTCAACACTGGCCCCATGGGACAAAGTTTTACATTCAGGGAACACCGCATTTTGTTGGGTTTTTTCTTGCTTCTCTCCTAAGTCATGGCACACTCTGAAGGTCACGGCTGCACTTTGCTGCACTGGGTGGCTCCAGAGCAGCCCAGCCTCTCACAGCTTCTCTGGGACGGTGGGAAGAGCTGGATCAGCACCACAGACCCAGGAGCATCCTGCAGGCTCCCTCTGCCACCCTGCACTGCCCAAACGCTGCCTCCCCTGCCTGCTCAGAGCCTGGTCCTGCCCCCCCACTCCCTCCTTTCCTGCTTTTGCTTTCATTTCTGTGTCCCTGCCCTGCGTGGCAGAGCAGACAGGATCTCACACCCAGGGTCACACACACCCTTACAGCACCAGAGAGCAGCAGGGGATGGGTGACAATGGTGACAACTGCTCAGAGAGGGAGAGGGAAAGGACAACACACACCAGACAACCTCTCTGACAACATTTTCAGCTCTCACACGTGGTGATCGAGCAGATATCCTGTCTTCACACACCTCTGAACCTTCTAGTAGCTTGGGTTTTTTTTTCATTTTCATTTTTTTCTTTTACTTTTTTAACTCTCCCGCTGTGCTATTAATTAGAAATAATCACACCAAAATAACAGCCGTGGCCTTCTCGGGTCTATTAATACTTGGTGCTAAGGCAACACCAATGAGCTCCCTTAGCAACACAACTCCACACTCACCCCTCAAAACACATCCCGGCCCTCTCTTCCCAGCCAGACCCTGCCTCCGGAGCATTTTGGAGACAGCTGAATAAATGCAAATTTAATTTTGATTTGCAGGGGCGCCTCCAGCCTGGGTGCCTTTATGGGGTGGTTTATGGGCTGTGAGCCCCAGTCCCGCACAGCATGGACGGAAACCCTTTAAATAAAGATGTTTGTGGTGCCATTCACAGCTGAATCCCTGGCAGGCCATGAACAGGACAGGATGTTACAGATCTCTGGGAATGTGCTGGGTTCCGAGCCCAAAGGAATAACTTTCCTCCTCTCAGTGTGATGCACTTCCCAGAAAAGCTCAGGCCTTGACTTGAACGATTTGACACTGGAATCTTGGAGAGTTTTGGCTTTGTAGAATCAGTTTAGAAGGGGAGAAAGAGGAAACAAAGACATCTGAGTTACTGGAAAAGGCGAAGCCCAGAGCACTACACTGCAGATGCTCCTCAGAGGATTTTAAATGAATATATAATCAAATAATGCAAAAACTGTTAACAAAAAACTGTTCTCCCAGTGGGAGCAGTGATATCCAGGATCTCAGCTCTCCAGGGTTCACTTATGAGCTGCACATTTTACAGCTTCCAAAGGGACTTCTAAAAGGAGAAAGAAGCCTGAGAAATGATCAGCTACACTGTGATTTAAGGGTGGCACACAGAGGAATTAAAGCACATCTGGTCAGTGCTTTGCCATCACCCTGCAGCTCCTGCACACTTAAAAACGGAGCCACAGCCCCAAGGGTTTTCCAGAGAGCCCCAAAATTCACATCCAAGGGCACAGAAGCCCTTCTCTGAGCACAGGCACAGTGGCTCATGTAGAACTGAGCAGGTTTGAATACAGGGTTTTTCAGGTTTAATTCTCCCCCATCTGGGATCATGAAACAAAAAATCACATTTTTGTCCCAATAAATCCAACTTCAAGTGCTGAGACTTTCCCAAGTAATGGTGTTTCTCCCCCTCTCTGAGCTTGCAGCACATTCTGGTTTGTTTACTCTCCTGGGCCGTGTGCCAGCAATAAGAAACAACCCAAATAGTTTGCTCAAAAATAATATCATTTACTCTTCCAAGATCTCTTTAAAAAACCCAACAAAACACAACACACCATAAAAAACCCTCCAAGAGGTGCTCAGAATTTGGCCCTTGGTCCTGGAAAAAAAACCATTTTGAAGCCATGTGGCCTCAGCTCTCAGTCATCTTTTTCTTTCAGTCTGACAAAAAAATTCAAACGCTTTCAAAAATAACTTTAAACTTCAAACTTTTTTTTTTTTAATGGGAAATTGGGAAAGCTCACCAGGCCAGACCATGTAAATAAATACATTCCTTGTTCCAACAGGCTGATGGTATCTTAGCAACAAGGGAAATACCAGATAAATATTGGTCAGGCAGCCACAGCAGAGGTAGGAAAGAAACCCCACACACCAGAAACTCTTTCCCCTACTTTAGCCCCGTGCGGGGGAAACTCAGAGCCCGGACACAGAGACCCCAAATAACCCTGGAACAATGAACTCCTGTCCTGCCAGGGCTGGGTGAGCAACTCTGTTCCTGCAGCCAGGAAGGAACCAACTCCCTTTCCAAATACTGCTCTTGCTCAGGGAACTCATCCTCTTCGAAGAGAGGAGCAGGAATAGAATGAGCCGTTCACCACACCCTCAGAGGATCCCTGCTGTCCCCAGGATTTTCAGGAGCAGTAAAAAGCCCTGTTTGCCCGTCTCCCCCATGTCCCAGCTGCGTGGGAACGGCACAGCCTGCGCTGGCACCCAGGGGCACTCACAGGTGAGGGGAAACTTCATAGAAGCTGACGCCGCGGTACCGCTCCATGTTCTGCTTGGTGTAGATTTCCAGCTCCTTGTAGGGATTCACCGACACCAGGACAGAGCCAATGTAGGTCTGGAAAGGAGAACAGAAGGCAGAGGGAGTTACAGGGGGTCTGCAGGCAGAGCTCAGGCGTCTCTGGAGGCTCAGGACCCGCCCTGGTGTGCCGGGGATGCTGCTGAGGGCTTCCAAACTGGCCAAGGGTGCTGAGGAAGGGACCTCTCAGCTCTCTGAGAATGACATTTTGGAGACAGTTGAATAAATACACATTTAATTTCAATTTGCAGGGGCGTCTCTGGCCCGCGTGCCTTTATGGGGTGGTCTACGGGCTGCGAGCCCCAGTCCCGCACAGCATGGGGGTCCTGTGCCAGCCAGGTTATCCTTGCTGGATAAACAGCACCTGCAGATGCGTTCAGGGCTTCTAAAAAGCCACAGTACTGGGTTATTTCTGATACACTTTAGGATTGAGTTCAAGTCTGGGGTTGGTGGAAGTGAGCGAACTCAGCACATGGAAGAATGTGGTGAGAGGTGGATTTTCAATGCTGTAGATGCCACCAGATGTCAACAGGAGCTCCGCAGTGAGTCCCTGCACCCATCAGGACACCAGCATCCCAGAGCAGCCCTGGCACAGGCACCCATGGCCCGTGGGAGCTGATGCCACCCTCTCCAAACCCTGCTGCAGAGCCCAGCTGGGTCTGTCCCGTGCCACAAACACGCTCCAGGTCACTGCTGGCCACCCCGGGGGCTGTCCCTGTGCTACTCACATAGATCAGGTTCTCCTTGAAGCGTTTCCTCAGGTTCTCAATGAAGGCAGCCTCGCTGGTGAAGTTCTCCAGCAGGACAAAGTCCTGCACGCCGACACGGTCGCGGGCGGTCAGCGCGCTCTCCATGGTCAGCCGGATGCCGTTGGCTCCCAATCCCTGCAGCCAAGAGCACGGGGAAGTTGGGACAGCTCTGAGTTTGCAGGCAGCTCCCCAAGCCCACAGGAACCACAGCCACCCATGGATAACCCTGGATATTAAAATAATCCCACTGCTGCAAACACTGCACAGTGATTACTGACACCTCATCCGCTCTAATTGCTTTGAGGCAAGACAAGCCAGCATTAGGGGAAAAATTACCGCTAAATTTCCAATCGCTTCAAATCAATCCAACAAACAAGCATTTGATAAAGAGAATAAAACTTGGAGTTCCTTTCCCAGGCATCCCATGAAGTGTGGCCTCCCCGCTCTGATTTCACAACGGGAAGGCGTTTCGAGGGAAGGAATCTTTCATGAGTAACAATGATTCATCTCCGAGGCAAACAGCGTCACTCTGCTGACCGGCTGAAAAGCTTTAGCAGGGCACTCAATGGGGAAACCCTGAGAAAATTTAGAAGAAATGAGAACTGGGCATTTCTGCCTCCCACGCCCCTGAATTTAGACTGTGACACCAACGCGCATCGAGAGCTTCCTACCCCCGAGCCTCTTTAAAGGTTCCGTCTGCAGCGTGATGTGGTTGAGCCACAACCATGGCTGGAAAGAGCTCAGTGCTGACTCCTGACTTCACTCAGCCTCTCTGCAGAGCAGGGAGGAGAAATGAGCACCCGGGGGTGACTCAGTGGCTGCTGGCTGGGGAAATCTCTGCTCAGGGGACAGAGATGGAGGAGATGAGAGGCACCACAGAAAGCAGAACAGGAGACACAAGGTGTGAAACATCCGCCTCACGCCTGCCTCCATTTCCTTCTCTTCTTCAACCTTCTAACTCTGCAAGCTGCTCACAGCAAGCTCCCTTCCCTAAATCATCTCCCTAAAGCACTGAGTGATAATTTGGGATGTTGTACAAACTCCAGAGCAGGCTCATGCACTAACAGCAATCCCAGACTCCCACCCCAAACTGGGCATGTCAGACCCTGCACCCAGCCCCAAGCCCTGCACAATGATGTAAATGACTTTTACCGACTCACAGAGTTCCTTTTTGCACCTTCCCAAGATATCAAAGTGCTCAAACCACAGGGACTGACGGTGTGCAGGTAGAAAAATCAACCCAATCTTGGTCAGGAAGAAAATTTACCCCAAGTTTTGTTAAACAGTAATAAAGGCAAGACTCACTGAAGTACCAATTTGGGTCCAAACAGGTGCAAATCCCCTCAGTCTGCAGTTGTTTTGACTTACCAGTTTCTTGGTAAATGTTTTTTTTTTATTTGGTAAATGATTATTAACGCAGTTTTGCCTATTTCTGCAAGTTCTAATTGGCTTCCTCCCTGTAAGCCTGGGCAGAAGCGATTGCCAGAAACCAGCAGTTTGCAGATAGGAAAATTAGTTCCTTCTGGAAATCTCAAATCCAGACCCACTCTAATGGCTCAAACACCACAAAGAAACATCATTTGATTTCCTGTTTTATTTTTTCCAATTAGTCTCACAGTCTGGAAGGCCTGAGTTCTAAGCTTGGAAAGACCCAGCCTGGGAGGAATTCTGCAGATACTGTCATTAAGTAATCTTTTCAAATGGCCAAAATCTTCCAAGCCAAGTCCTTGTGCTTCAGCAAAACTCTCTGTTGTCTCCTGCCCTCTTTGCCAAGGTGAGGAGAAGAAGGATAACCCTTGGAGAAGGAAGGTGGTGCGATAAGGAAAGGAAAGGAAAAGAAAGATAAATCACACATAAATAAACTCTGCCTAGAAATGGGAATCCTTCTATCAGAGCAGGGCAGTCCTGGAGCAGGTTTTGGACAAGGTGATGAGAACAAAGGCAAAACCAGAGGCAAATAACTGCTTTTCAAGTGGGTAAATTTATGACTCCAGTCCTAAAAGACAGCTGCCTCAACAGCCACTGAGGAGAAACTCCCACCCTGCACAGTTAATCCAAGTTTATATAATCCTGAAGACTTTCACAGCAAACGTCACTGAGCAGCTCCAGCAGCTCTTTCATCAGCCCCTCCCTGCGGGCCAGGACAAAGTGATCCCAGCTGTGCCCAGCCAGGGAGGGAAGGGCCAATCCATCCCCTTACAGGAGAGAAAATCGCGCTCGGCCGCCTCCTCTGGGACAGGCATTTAAGGCCAAGAGCTTTCGGTTTCCTCCAGTTTTTGTCTCCTCATTCAACTCCAACCTCTCGCCGTGAGAACAAAACAACGGCCTCAAATCTGCAGTCGGCCTGTTCTGGCTAAGAAAAAAAACAAAAGCCAAAGCAGCGGGACTGAGAGCGGCTTTTTGGCCGTAATTAAATGTGACCAGGGGATGTGATGCAGTCAGAGCCTCCAGAATATAAACTTTACTCTGCCTTGTGCCCTCCCAAGCCCAAGTTCAGTGCAAACACAAGCCAGAGCTGAGCAATGGGCACTTCTCCACGCCAGCATTTGCTCATTTGCTTTATTGCAGATGTCCAAGTCTGCCACCAGCTCCAAATGTCTGTGTTAACTGCTTCACTGCCACCAACACCAACAGATGGACCATAAAAGGAGGTGAAAGTAAACCCTTTCTGCAAAATGGAAACACCACAGTCGTGCAGAAGGAAGGAAGTGGGGAGAGAAGACACTACTTGAGAAAAAATGATCACGGTGATGACCATATGCTCCTCCTAAATGATGAGTGTGACAGTAAGGCCCTGAATAAGTTAAAATTACTAAAATGTTGGTGATTTTCTGTTAGCAGGCAGACACCCGATCTGGTGGCTGTAAATTAATGCTGGAAAACCCACTCTGGGGGGTTAAGTGTGGTACAGTGGAGCTAATTAACCATTAAAGCAGTTTCTCCATGGGCAGGACTGGTTCCCTCGGTGTCTTTGCAGGGGATGAACTTCCCTGTGCCAAACCACCCCCAGCTGATCGACATTTACAGCATCCTCTGCTCCAGGCAGGAGATCAGCTTGGAGCACTCCAAACGCCCTGTGGCAGGGATGGGTACCCCAAACAATCAGGAGAACAGAGGCTGTGAGGGGCTGCTCAGAAAAATCAGTTTTTCTGGAAGCTGCTGTGGCACTGAGGAGGGACCTCTGTGCAGCTGCACCCTTTGGCTTGCACTGGCCTGGGGCTTGTGCAATAAACCAGACTGGAAATCTGACAGGGATTAAAACTAACTCAGATTCTTGGATTGCTTTAATCCAGGTCATTTTTCCATGCTGGTCCCACGTGTAAAGATGATAGCCACAGAAGGGGTGATGGGGAACCACTGCAGGGTCTGGGAGGAGCCAGGATCCAGCAGCAGGGTCAGGGAGGAGGCAGGATCCAGCAGCAAGGCCAGTTCCTGCTGCCCTTCAATGCTTGGGAAGTGACCACCTGAGAGGCAGGTGAGGTTTAGCCCACAACTCAGCACTAAATCCCCTCTCCTGGCTTTGCTGCCTCCCTGGGCCTCGGTAATGCCTCTAAACCAAACCAGTGCAACTCAATCAGCAAAACAAAGACCAGGGGAAAAGAATTTGGTGGTTTTCCCTCCAGGTTTTGAGCTAAATCACCTCCCTGTGGGACTGAGAGAGTGTCAGCCCCAGGGAAAGGAGGAAAGGGAGCACAGGTGCCCACTGACAGTCACTTATTTAGGTCAGCTCCACCTCGTACGGCCCCTATAGGGATCAAAAGGAGGACCTGGCTGAGAATCCCGACCTTTGTAGGATGGAGACCCCTAATGCCACACCCAGCACAGGCTGCAAAAGGGAATTGCAAAAATCTGAGCAATCTCCATTGATCTTGGTGCCTGTGGGCCTAGGAGTGCCTGTGCCTCCTCTCACTCTCCCTTTTCACGCCGTGCTGACGCCGCTGTCCTAAGGGTCGCTCCCACTCCAGCGTGCACAAACTGATCTCTGCCACCGCTTTTCCCAAAGCCACCCCACGGAGCAGCTTCCAGGGACTCGTTCCCACCCTGGTTTAACCCACTCCTGGCTTTTAATGTCTTCTCCAGAGCCGTGAGCACAACAGTGGCTCAAGGCCAGGAAGGGAAAAGTCTCTCCGGAATGGCGGAGACCAGGCTGGAGCAATCACCACCCCAGCACTGCTTCCACACGGCTTTTTCTGCCCTGGGATTGAATTTTGGGAAAGACTTTCCGCTGGTGTAAATTGGTTGCTGAATGCAGCCCGCAGAGCCAGGTTTACATTGGCTGGGGTTCCAGCTTTCCTTTGTGTTCATACAAGAGTCAACAAGACCAGAAAATACCTTCGAGCTCCTGGGAGTACAAAACCACTCAAGACTGTACCAAGGAGTTTCCTAAACTGAACTGGGAAATCGCTGACATGGTATTGGGAAGGTGTAAACACATATTTTTCCTTTAAACTCTGCTCAATGCCAAAGCATGATGAAGTTTTTCCTCTGCTTGGGACACGGGGAACTCACACACCTCAGAAATTAAAAACAGGACCTTTTGCTCTGTGCAGCAAAATCCAAAGGGTTCGAGTCAGCCAGGCTGAGCAATTGAGGGAATTTGTGCTGGAAGATGGAGAACAGCTCTGCCATGAGAACAGGGTTTGGGGCTGCTGTGAGCAGAGCAAGGAACTCCCCCAGCTTTGTCCATCAGCTGCTCCATGGCCATGGAACACCCAGCACAGAGCAGGGACTCATTCCCAGGCTGGATTTTCCCAGAGGGGTTCTGGAATGGTCCATGCTGGCACAGCAGCTCCAGACACTCCGAGGGAACAGGCAGCACCAGCAACTCCCACTCCTTCCTAGAGCATCCACGAGAAAACATCTGGAGTTCTCCAAGTGAAGGGTCTTGTATGGGGCAGGGAAACTCCAAAACTGATTCAGAAAGGAACATCACAACACAAACAGAATTTCTGTTTCAACACCTAAAAATGTATCTGTCAATATTTTCTCCTGGCAATATATTTTTACAAATTGGGCCGTGTCCACTCAGGAGGATCACTAACCCAGCCCCAGGAACTGGGAAGAGACAGCACCTTTATCTTGGTATCAAGTGCAAGATGATTGATCTGCAGGCTCCCGAAATAGTTACACGGCCGGGAACGGAAGAACAGGCCAGACCCAAATGCGAGTGGGAAGGGAAATTCAGATTAGATTCTGGAAGACAATGCAAGCCTGAACCAAGAACGAACTCCTCGTGGGGAGGTGGCAGCTAAGAAACATTTGTCTCCTGGATAGCTGGACATTCTTCACTGTCATGCCAAAGCTGCAGGAAGGGAAAAAAATTCCTTTGATTTCTACTCCACTCTACAGCCTGGGAAAGGGCTTGGCCACAACATGGGCCAGACAGCAGAGCAGACAAAAATCAACTGCTGCATCCAGGGCCTCAATTCCCAAGGTGCAGGATGGGAAAGCTCCTCTCCTTGTGTGTGGAGAAAGAAATAATGAAGATGACGGAGGTGGACCAGGATGAGGGATTCTGCCCAAAAATCCCTGACAGACTGAAGTGCACCCACTCAGGATCCTCCTCCCTGCTGCCACACTGAAAATCAGCTGCACATTTTGGACACAGCTCTGTCTGTTAGTCAACAGCTGGGTTGGAAAGAAGGTTCCCTGAGACATAGCTCCGTGTTTTCCATAAAAATCCCCTGCATCCAACCACGTGGATTTGTCTGCCCTGTCTGAAGCCACCTGAGCTGAGATAATAATTGAATGTGGCTTGTTTAGTTAAAAATATTAAATAACAAAAGGAAGTGTTTTATTTTGCTTTTAGTTATGTAAGGCCAATGAAGCGATTTCCCAAAAGACAGCCTGGGAAAATCAGAGCTGTCAGGAGGATTGGGATCAAAAGCAGGTAACAGCTCTGGTGACCCAGACCAGCAGAGTTGGAGGGAAGAACCTGAACTTGCAGCTGCCACTCAAGGACCATTTCTTAGGATAACTTTTTATTCTTGCTTCTTTTGGAGCAATACATCCCCAGCAATGGAATGTCTGGAGGCAGGGAGCTCAGTTCTCCCTCTGACACTTCCCATCCTAAACCAGATGGAAGGATGGAACTCTGGAATACACTACTCCAAAAAATTTTATTAAAGAGATATAAATGCTACATCCTAGACTAATTCTTATAAAGTAATTATTTTGAAGTTTTCCATACTTTGAGTAGGGACAAATTGAAATACAGGTAATAAGCAGGTAATATTATTTGTTCAATATTTATAACATAATTATACCTTCTAGATTTGACTTTGTGGGGGGATGAGTGAGGAAACAGGCAATTAGCAGTGAAAAGGAAAAGGCAGCTGTAAGAACTGATTTGAAGGACAAGAAAAATGTTTACCCTTAAGAGAGGTAATGATATTTCAATCAACAGGCTAAATATAAAAGGGCAGCAAGAAAAATTAACTAGGCAAACCAGAAAGATCACCAGGGCTGGAAAAGTAAATACACAGAATTTCTATATTTAGGGAGCTGACATTTTTGCTCCTGAACAGATGGCACAAGCTGCTGCTAGTTAAAGGATGTTGCCGGTGACAGTTTACTCGGCAGACCTGTGCCCACAGGCCTGGGCATCCCACAGCAGCTTCAGAGCACAAACAGATTAAAAAAAAAGGTAAAACCTCAGCTTGCTGCCCTTCAAGGGAGTTTTGATGCTCATTTCCAGGTCAGACTGAGCAGGTGAAGGGTGGCAGAAACCCAAACATTGAGAGCCATCCCCTGCATGTGCCCCCTTGTGCCCCATTCCCTGCTGGACCACCCTGGCACTGCCCAGCCCCGCTGACGTCCCACTGCCAACCCCACTCCCAGCCCTGCCCTCCTTCCCCACCGCATTCCACACCCCCACAACCCTCTCGGACCACGATGTCCCTCTGAGAGACTCAAACTTTCCAGAGAGAGCTCCAGAGCATTCCCGGGGCACGCGAAGGGCACTTCCACACCCACAGGAGCTCCCAGGGAGCGTCGAGCACCAGCCCAGGCAGCAGCTCTGCCTGCCCCACTCTCACCTGCCACCTCTGACAACTCTTCCCCAGGCCCACAGCTGGGCACAGGTGCTGGCCCCAGCACCCACACACCCGCAGAAACACCCTCTCAAACCCTGTCACCTCCACTTCCAAATGTGCTACCACAGGGAAGGACTCAGCAGGTCCCCCAAAAGCTCTGCCCCTCCCCGCATCACCTTCTCAGTGGTCAGCACCACAATATTTGGGCAAACACACAAGGATCCCTGGACTGAGCAGGTATGGGATGCACCAGCCCCACGCTAACTCTTCTTCAGCAGAGAATTGCTTCAATCTACAGACATGACGTTTTCAGTCCTTCTCTTCCTAAATTTGGTCACAGCTGACCAATTAAAGCCTTGAGCATTCTTATCCAGGCAAAAGCCCACACACTTTTTTTATAACACTCCCTCATTCTTGACCTCAGCATCTTCCAGAGTCAGTGAATTCCGTGGCCCGATTATTCATTGTATGAAAACAATCTTTGCATCTCTTTGGCAACTTTTAGCTTAACTCAATGTCCCTGTTCCCGTGCTCCAACACAGAGAAAGGATCTCTGTGTTCTCTGTGGCACTGTTGTTACTTTTTTCTTCCTCCTCTCCTACTCATCCCTTTTTCCAGGTGACAATCCCAGCCCTCTCAATCTTTTGCCACAAACTCCTTTTCCCAAGCTCCCGGGGTTGTCCCGCCATGCAGGACGCGGGGCCAGGCGTCCCGATTGCTGCCAAAACGTGACAAAATTTTCCTAAACCAAACACAGCCTGGAGGAACTGAGTGGCAATGAGCAGGTCCTTCCTGCCATTGCCCAGGACGACAGGAATGCGGACAGAAGCCCCGAGAAGAACAGGGGCAAAGCCCAGCTCCATGGTCCCTTCTCATCCTTGTGCCCAAGTGAGAGCTCCACCCTTTCTCCCTCCTCAAGAAGGGCACAGCTTTCCCCCTCTCTTCCCACTTTCTCAGCTCCCACCTTGGTGTCCTTCTCCAAACAGGTATTCCCTGGGTTTTTATCCGATTTCCCCCCCTTTCACACAACTTTCCAGCAAAGGGATCTTCCGCAAAGCGTTTCACTTTCCTGTTGAAACCCCGAAAATGTTTCTCCTCTCTTCTCCTGGGGCCAGACACGCATCTGAAAGCTGTGAAACCACCAGAGGAGTTAAATAAACCTTACCCCGCCTCTGAACTTCATTTCTGCCTCCTGCCAGCTCCTGTGGCACTTGCAGAGCCTTCCTTTGCGCCGCTGCAAAAAGCAGCAATCTGAGGACAAGTTCCCTCTTCTGTCAGTTGCCTTATTTTTTTTTTTTAATTTTTTTTCATGGCATTTTCAGCGCAGTCAGAGCTCCCTCCCTCCCACCAGCTCCTACTGGAGCATCTGGAGAGGGCGTTTTCCAAGGAGAGGGAGAATTCCCCTCCCAGCACAGCCCAGGAGAGGCAGTCCCAGGGAAGTCAGCTGTGCTCTGCCTGCGGAGTTCCCGCTGCCCAGTGACAGGGAGAAACGGAAAGCACAGTAATCCCAGGCGCTGGAAAAGCTGGGGCCGAGCCCAGCACACAAAGCACAGCCGGCAGACAGGAAGAGATGAGCTCCGCGACTGCCAGTTATTGTCTTGGAACAGCAGCACAGACAGGGCTCCCCAAACCCACACCCAGCTCACCTCAGCCACAGCAAACACACAATCCCCCTCCTGGGACTGGCATTACACCTGGAATCACCCCCTCAGAAAATCAGAGAGCCCAAGGTAGGGTGCAGCTTGCCTTCACAAGGACTCAGAGTCACAGAATGCTTTGGATTGGAAGGGACCTTAAATTTCACCTATTTCCCACTGCACCAGACCAGGCTGCTCCAAGCCCTGTCCAGCTTGGCTCAGCAGAATTTTATTCCAGATTTATTTGGAGGCACTCAGCAACAAAACACCCATTTCCCATGGAAGTTCTGAGCTCCTTATCACAAAATCACCTGCACTGCCCAGTAAGGGGCTTCTACAGGACACAGCAAAGCCACTGCTGCCCTCAGTCCCCAGCCCTGGAAAACAAAAGTTGCACATTTTGTTGTCTCTGAGCTCATCACTGTCTGGACTGCCACAAAATTATTTATGGCCACAGCTACACCAAGAGTGTGAAAACCCCACCTCGTTTCCCACCCACCTCCAGAGATAACGGCACTCTGACAAAAATACTGCCCAGCCTTCGCTGGCATTGGGGGGAAAGGGAAACAAGAGACAACGGACACAAGCTGAAAGAAGGGAAATTCCAATGAGTTATTGGGAAATTTTTTTTCCCAGTTAGTGCTGTCAAATACTGGAATAGGGGGCCAAAGAAATTGTGAAACTCCATCCCTGGAGATTTTTAAAACTCAACCAGACAATGCCTGAGCAACCTGATCTAAATTGGTCCTGCCTGGAAGTGAGGTTGGACCACAGATATCCACAAGTTCTTTCCAATCTAAAATTATTCTATGATTCTATTAATCATTTTGTTCCTCAATGGACTAAACTGTGCATCCATCCTAAAAGGAGTTATGGATAGTGCAAATAAAGATATAAATCTGTTACAGAGGATGCTACCCCTCAGGTATCTCAGATAATTCACACTATGGGCTGCCAGGCAGATTCTCTGATCACTGAACATGCAGAGCCATGGAATGATTCCCAAGCTCAGCTGCTGATGTTTTCATGACTGGCACGATCTGCACTCAGCTCTGCTTAGAGGGTTTTTCTGTTTGTTTTGGTTTTTCCCTTCTTCTCAACATGCATCCTTCACAAATCCTGTTACAGGAAGGGCAAAGCCAAGCTCTGAAGTAAAAAGATTTAGAGCAAAAAGCTAAAAAGCTTCAAGCTCCTCACAGAGGAGGCTGTTTAAAAGCAAACACACGCAGCAGATGCTGTCAGTGGCTGGGTGCAGCACTCCCCTCTAATTAGCCCTGGCCCAAGGCAGCGAGCCCAGAAATCCCGGCTGCCGCGGATGTCGCTCGGCACAGGCAGGACGTGCCAAGGGTTTGGGATGGAGCTTGGCTGCTGAGAGCACTGCAGTGCCACAGCTCCTCTGCCCTCTCCGACTCCATTTTGAGCATTACTGGTGGTTCTTGCACAACCCTGTTTGGCAGGACTTTCATTCACTCCTTGTCTTGGGGGGGTGAATTTTTAACGGCGCAGCCTCGGGATGCAGCTCGGAGGAGGAGGAGGGTTCAGCTTTGGGCTGGCACTGAAGGAAATGGACACTGCTCCGAGCCCCTCTCCTGTGCACAGGTAGGATCAAAGGTGACATAAACTCAATTTCCCAAACTGAGCCACATCAGCCACTCCTGAAACCCAGCAGTGAGCCAGGAGTTTTCCAAGCATAATTAAAGCTGTGGCCTGGCAGTTCTAATTCCTCAGGAGGAGAAGGGCAGTGCTCCACCAGCACTCCTCAAACCACTCTGAGTGTGACCAAACAGATTCAATAAAACTCCTGTGACAATTTTAGGTATTAGCAGAGTTATCTTCACATAAACAATCTCTAGTTTACGCCTCCTAACACTTCTCAGATGCCATCTCCACGTAAGACAAGAATATACAAAAGCCTAATACTTAGAACTACATTTTTTACACATTTCCTTTGGTATTTTTCATGCAGGAGAACACTTATTTATTTATTCACTGGAAAGATGTTTACTCAAAATGCTTTTTTTTCTGCAGCCAAACTACTGCCCAACTTTTGTCAGTGAGGAAAACACTCCTGCACGTGGGATAGCCTAAATTAGGAAGGGGAAAAAAAAAGCTGGAAAGCAGAGATAATTTTACTTTAAGAGATCTTGATCCTGGATTATTAAGGTGATAAAAGCAGACTCTTCCTTTCCAGCAGCAGAGCCCAGTCCTTGTCTGTGATTTCTGCTGAGGATGGCTGGCAAGGTCTGGCTCAGTACAACAGGCAACTACAGGCTGAGGGATGAATCAAGTTTTCCAAGCCTCACCAGTTAGAAGTGACTCACATAAAGCCTGGATTAGGGCGCTGGGATTGCTCTGCTTGTTGCTGATAAGCAGCTGATTCCCTGCATACAATTTCACATTCAAAGCAAGGGGACTGGAAACCTTTCCTGTCAGCCCTGCTCCGACAGGCTCGCGGAGCCCAGCGTGACTAGCTAAGCTGCACCCACAAGCAGTGGCTCTGCTGGAAAAATAAGGAGTTTGGCCCCGTGAAAACACCATCAGCAAACCAGTGTTCCCCTCTGCTGTGCAGATTCCACTGCAAAACATAAATTTGGAGGGATAAGATGCTGCCTTGGGTTTATGCTGTTCAAAAATCAGTGTTATTCCAAAAGGTGTCAAGTTCATCTATCAGTGCATCTCTTCTTTCTGGATTTTCACAATATTCGTTATTTCTGCCTTGCATAAGAACTGCAGAATAACGCACATTCCATAATTAGAAAGCACTTGGCAAAAATACCATGGGAAAGAAACCACCCTAAACAGGCCAGGAATCTGAGAGCCCTTCCTCTCACAGGTCAGAGGGAACGTCTTAATCAAAAAATAGAAATGTCTGCAACCTGTCACACGTGTCCTGCTGTCCAGATTATCCTGATCTAAACCTGATTAAAATGCCTCACATTCCCAAAACACCCAACAGCAGAAACTGAGGGTTCTGAGGGACATTTTTAGGAAAAAAGCCCTGTTCCAGCACAGGATGAACATTTGATTGCACGATAACCATAAATCAACGCCCTGCAAAAGAGCCAGAGCTAAATAGTGCAACAGATTTGATAACAAGGCAGAACCTCCTCCCTGTATCATTAGTTCTGCTAAGAATTGTCTCTTTTCCACCCAGTTTTTGTTTGGATTAATGCAGCTCCTCTTTCCCTCACAAGAGTGCTCCGAACAAGTGGTCAGGAGCAGAGGATTGAACACAGGACAGGGCACCTGGAGACACAACATTCCTGCCCAGCTATGCACACCTAGAAAGGTTAAACCAAAAGCTCGTTATACTCACTCAAAAGGTGCCTCAAGATGCTGAAAGTTCCTTCATTTTACTGCAAACTTCGTGATGTCACAAGTTGACTGAATTCCCCGATTCTGTGTGAAGGTGTTTGCAGGATTACAGACAAAACCTTAAAAACAGCGAGGTGTGGCCAAAAGGGTTCAAAAATCCAAAAGACAAAGAATATTTAGATTATTATTTTGGATTCTAATTTATGCTTTGTAATGCCTAAAAACTGTCAATACTAGTTTTGTTTGTTCCAAGAAAGCTTCGTCAGTGAGAACACCAAACTTCCTTTCTTCCCAAGCTCAGTCTTTCACAAATAAATATGGGGAAAAAAAAAGGAATATTACAAAAAATGGAGATTCACACGTCTCCTTGGATTCCTACACTCTCTCTGCAAGTGCTGTTCCATGTTTTGATGCCCCTGATGATGGATTAAAAAGCACATATGACAGGCTTGTATTTAGTTATGGCTCCCGCACACACACAATAATTCTGGGCCCGTGACGTGAGCGAAGACAGAAACTGGGTTAATCTAACAAATTAAGATAAATTTCCCTTGTTGTTGCTTTCTGCTGAACCAGTGAAACAGAAATGGCTGGCTGGCTTTGACAGTGGCCATCAGAACAAAGTCCCACTTTCTAATTACCAGATTTGCCCTTAAAGTGATGCCAGTTTGTCTCCTGCCCGTGGCTGCTCCCGCTTACAGCCCTCTCAGTGATCCCCTGGTTTTACAAACACTCTGGTCCCAGCAGCAATTGCTGCACTGACTCCAATAACAAAGTTTAAACCCAGCAGTCAATTCCCTGTGGTTGCTCTGGCCCCGCTCTGATCGTTCGGAGCGGCAGGGACAGGGTTCGGAGGGAGCTGTAACGCAAACAGCCTGACTCAGTTCAGCTGATGTGCATTCCTCCTGGCTGACTTTCCAAACAGTCACTCCCAGTGGCGGGACCTACATCTTCCTTTTAAGGGGAAAAAATGTTTTCACAAGAAAAATTAAGTGTTCAAAGCCTGGGCATATCTCTGTGCTTCCAGTGACCAGTCTCGCCGCCGAAAACACGGCCTTGTCGCACACAGAACAGAAACTTCTCCTTCCTTAATTTAAAGTTGTTCCTCTTTTCTAACACAACCACTGGCTGGCTGCCCACCCCTGGCACTCTCAGGTGAAACATCCTAGCACTTTTCACACAATCCAGCATGAAGCTGAGAGCTGGTTTTCCAAAGGAAGGACTAAATCTGAGCGAGGAAAACACGATGAAAAAGAACAGGGGAAGTCCAAGCTGCAGGCAAAACTTTACAGCTCACACTGCTGACTGATAGTTCCTATTCCTTCACAGCGCTTTTCCTGCATTTCTGAAAAGAGGCTCAGTGTTAGAAAGGGCTTAAGGCTGGAAAGCCTCTCCCAACAAAAACTTCTTGTTCCACGGACACGAGATAAGGAAAGAGTGAACGCTGGTGCTTCGCCTGCAAGTTAGATGAAGGAAACAGGATTTCCCTCTGCTACTCCCTGAGCAAGATCCCAAGGAAACGTTTCTAATAATAGGAAATGACTATATAAGGCCAGATCAGCACTAAACTGTTTGCAGTCTGGAGGAGAAGGATATGCAGGAATCCTGAGCAGGGACACACCAGGCTGCTCACACACCAGGGGAAGGTGGCACAGCCAGGGCTCCCCTCCATGCACAGGCACAGGATTTCACCTGTGACTCCTCTGCTGAGCAGGCTCCTCTCCTACAGCCCAAAACAGCCACTAAATGGACAAATTAGAGCGCCTCTGTCCTTCTATCCTGCCCTCGCTTTTCCCCATGGCAGGAAAAAGACAGAGCAGACCTTTAAATCTACAAAATAACACCTGTAAAGCAAAGCTGAGCATGTCTCTGATAAGGAAGGGGCAGGAAAAGACAGAGCCATGTCGTAAAGCACGGCAGGGACAGCACTGATGCACAGGACAGTCTGAGATCCCCCCTCCCTGCCCTTCCTGGGCTGCAGATCCACGGAGCACAAGTTACTGCTGTGTTCTGTGACCTGGACAGTTCTCTTACTCATCCTGGTTTAAACAGCAAACACATTGGACACCATTTAAGTTCATTTTCGCGGGGTTCCCGCAAAATTGCAGGAACTAATGGCCCCCAGGCCAAGAGTTTCAGCAGCTACAGGCGGCTAGGCACGTCCCAGCAGAGCTGCCAGAGGCACTGGTGGGAGCTGTAGCTCCAACACACACATTTTTCACCAGCCCCTCAGCAGACACCAAACCTGCAAGCCCAGTTAAAAGCACAGATTTTCCTCCTTCTTACACAAATGAAAGGGAGTTCCTGCAACAATGCTCACAAAGGCCTGGTTTGGGTGAAGTGTTAGAACTGGAAGGTTTCCCTGTGATCCCCAGGCGGGGGTATCTCTCCATCTCTGCTTTGTCTTTGGATAAGGCCAGAAGCTCCCAGCTCCCAGTGCAGGGCAGCTCGCTGAGCCAACAGAGTCTGACCCAGCCCCAGAGCTGCCAAGGAAACGAGCACAATATAAATTGCTGGACAGATTTATCACCCAGAGTTTTGTGGTGTTTTTTGGTTTTTTTTTTTCTCCCTGACAGCAAGAGATGTTTGTGACAAAACGCACAAACAATTCTGTATCTGTAGCCCTGCCACATCCTCGGTCTCTTCCCTCAGCCCCAGCGGAATGACACGGCTTCCAGGGGAACCAAATCCCAGCCAGGATTTTCCTGCCAGCTGGTGAGACCTCCTTGGGCTGCAGGGGTCAGTTTGCCACAGCAAAGCTGAGAGCCTTAAAAAAAAAAATAAATCAAAAACCAACCCAGACCACTCTTGTGAAAGAGTCATTGATGGTAGAGTTTGACAGCACAGCTCTCTCTACATCCCAGCATCAGGAGCTTCACGGTCCCCACGAGAACAGGGCTGAGATTCCCAATTATTCCCAAATCCCTACAGAGTTCCACAGCATTGCTCCAGTGTCACCAGGAGCTCAGCAGCCGCTCGTACCTGGCCCTTGTCCCCTCAGCACCTGGCCAGAGCAGGGTGTGCACTCAGAGCTTCCCAGGGCATGCGGCAGCTCTGTGCCAAGAGGATGTTCCGTGTGGGATTTTATCTTTAGGGACATCTTGATTTCTGAGGGTTTTTAGGCTGACCTGTAATTTTTGTCCTGTTAAAGACTTGACTTCCTTGACTGCACAGCAAGGGGGACAATGAGTGCAGGCAACAGGCAGGTTTTCCAGAGCTGGGAAATGCCAAGTGGTTATGACTCTGAGAGAAAACTAGCTACAAAAAAAGCACTCATTTTAAATGCTCTTGTGCCTCCTTTCTCATGTAATACTCACACCATAACAATTATAAAGCAATTCAGAAAGATGGTCTCTGCTGGTATGGCTTGTGGTCAGTCGTATCTGGAAGTTAAATTTGGAAAAAACATTTTTGGGAACAAACTCCCTGAGGGTTTAAGTCAGAACAAAGTCTCAGCTGTAAAGCTGCACCCTCCCACTGCTGTATTCCCTGTTTATTTTTCATACCAACTCCAAGGATGCAGTCACTGAGTTGTTTGCTCAGTTTCAAAGTCAGGTCCAGGTGAAATAACTTATTTGTCTTGGCTCTAAAAAGTGAGAAGAATCACAGGTACCAGACTGGGCGTCTGAAAGCAGAGTTCAGCCACCCCTGTTAATGCTGCATTGACAGAATCCCAAGGCTCCCCTGTGCCTCCAATGATTGCAAAATTTCTAAAGACAGGAATTGTCTGTTTAGAACTGCCAGCACTAAAGCAGAAAGTTTAAGTTGCTTTGTTTTCTTTAGAAAGTTAAATCTGAAACCTGAGGAAGGCTACCTGAAAGACATCATTCTTAACTGTTCCAACACACATCATCTTACAGAAATTCAAATACCAAATTTATCTACTATATCAGACTGCTTTATAAGAAACAATTAAACTTGACTGACCTCTCTGTCCTTTTCTCTTTTAATTCACAACTTTTATCAATGCAGCTTTGCACTGAAACAAACCACACCCAAAATCAGATCGTTGGTACCATGAAAAACAGTTTAAAAAGGAAATACCTCCCTCCAAAACAGCCAAACGAAATTGTTTCTTTTAAGGCAGCATGGAGCTTTTCCTCCTCATAAAGCTTGAACAAAGCTGTCGTGGAATTTCTAATTTGTTTTCGAAGCCGTGAACTTTTCTGTTCTGTGGAGACTGGAGCACAGGTCATATCTAGATTTTTATGAGTGCATTCAAGCTTCCAAAGTCTGAAGAATAAAGGTCAAGTGAGTAAAACTTTCCTGAAAAGCAGAGGAGAGAGGCTCACATATGGAACATATTCCTTTAAATTTGGATTATTTTTATAAAATACTTTGTACATGAGTGATGCCCCAAAAAATAACTAACCCTACTTCCCTCTACTGTTACTGTAACAGCAAAATCCCTAATATGGAGAGTTTATAGTAGGATAAAGATGTTTATATCAGTGTAATATCTGGGATAGCAGTATAATTTCTACCTGACATTTAAAGGTACGTTGCTATGAGCAATATTTTGTATTGGTACAATTGCATCTGCCATGGGTTTGTTCCATGTAATCCCTAAGTTCCTCAGAGGAAAAAGCCAACTCAGCCACCTGCAGGTGTTGGGAGATACCTGGGAGTAACAAATCCTTATTCTCCTCTGGGTGTGTCCCTCCTTTAAAGCAAAATAGCAATTCTGTAGGAAACTCCAAGTGCCCAAATGGAGTTAAATTCTGTGAGCCCAGAAAAAAAGGCCCATTCAATGCTTTGGACATTCAAACAAGTGGAGCAGTTTTTAATTTGATGATTTGTAAGTGAAGAGTTTACAGGCACAATTCGTACTTCCACCGCTTTTTTTTTCTTTTCATTTTCTCTCTCTCTCTCCTCTGTTCCAAACTGACTCTGCTGGCCCAAGGCAGGCAGTTATTTTGGGACAGCGAAAAGTTATAAATAAGTTCTAATAAAACTATTAGTGACACCCATGACACCGAGCTTCTTTCAAACCCTGCTTTGTGAGGGAACAAAGAGCGCTTCACATCGATTGTGATGGCACAAGCCCCCTAGGAAAAGCTTAAGTAGAGAGTTTCAACAGCCAGATCACGAACCCAAAATAAGAATATTGGCTGGGCTGTAGAAATCCCAGCTTGTGCTCAGAGGAAGGGGCTGAGCAGTGTCCAGAGGCAGACGGAAGGAGAGGAGCCGGGCAGCGAGACGGGTCCTGGCAGCGTGTCAGGCTCAGGGCTGGCAGCTGAGCTGAGCACGTGGGCAGATGATATTGCAGCTGATGTCTGAGCTGCTTCCCTTTCCCCTGCCTGCCCTGCTCCTGCTGAAAACCAGGGGAAAAGCCACCAGATGAAGGGTGTTGGCTGAGGTCATCTCCTGACAGTGCCCCAAGAGCCCACGGTGAGCAGTTCGTAATGCTTGGGTGAATTGCCGGCTTTTTCAGCCCAAAATAGATTTATCATCCCTTAACATCCAGAGGGAATGGTGAGCTGCCAGCACGATGGCAAAATTGTTCCAGGCTGCCTGGAAAACACAGAAGGGTACCCCACGTCCACCTGCATCAGCTTGCACTCAAATAATCCAGAATATTGTTTTCCAAGAGTTTAAAAACTGACATTCCTATTGGATCAAAACTGCCTTAAATCAAGAAATTTTTTTTAATGTAAAAGAAGTAGTAATCACATGGATGTAGAAAAATAAATAATTGGCTTGCTACTTACCCCCTTTCGATTGTAAGGAATATTTAAACTCCAAGACAGTTTCAACTCCCTCCTAAGAAGAACTACACTGTCCTGCTCTCTGCATTTTCAAAATTCTCTGCATTGTCAGAGACACCAGTTTAATCAGAAACAAAGACACTAAAGGATAACCAAGGAGTCCATCCCTCTGTGGTTCTCAGGAATGCGTGTTCCACATCTGGATAAACACGGGACCATGCAGAGAATGGAAACATTCATTCCCCAGCTGTGGTTAGGTCCAAACCCTTTTTCTTTCTCTGATTTACTCCTAGTCCTGCACTGGGTGGTTGCAAAGCTGCACAAACCCTGCTGAGGCCGACACAAGGGGCAGTCACAGGAATCCTCCTCATGACCCTTTACACCCACTTTATAAACAAAACCTTATCCTGGGCTGGGAGCTCCGGCTCAAACGAGAGATCCTAAGGAACTGACAGTGGTGACATTAACAGAAACACCAACTGTGCCACAGCATCCATCAGAAGATGAGGACTGGCACTCCTAAGGGCAGGAGACGGGAAAGGGGAAGCATCATCCTGCTAGAAATGTACGGATTCAGAGATCCCATGGAAGTTGGGTGTCTTTAGATCTGTTCTGATGCTGTGTGAGAAAACCCCTCTGTCCAGGGCAGCCAGGACTACAACCCGGACTGTCTGAAGGCTCATCCCACCGGGAAGGAAACACTTTTTTCCCCTCTGATTTGAGAGGTATAGATCCTCTTGGATAGACCAAGGACCTCCCCTTGGGGAGATGCTGCAGGACCACGACGGAATCTGAGCTCTAACCTGGAAGAAGGGTCCAAGAATCTCAAGAACAGGCATTTCAACACAGAAAAGTCAACATTTGTTATCAAACCCCAGCAGGTAAGAACTACATATAAACCACAGGCAGCAGCTTTGGTTCATTAACCCAAATTTTCTGTTTTAACAACTCTCATAATGCAAGGGCAGCATCATCTCTTACAGTAACAACACAAGCCCAGCCTTCATCACTCTCCAAACACGAGAGGAGGCTGCAAAAAGCTGCGAGCTGACACAAGGTGCAGGGCAAGCCCTAAATTAACCCTGCCCGGCCAATGTCAGTGCTCTGCCCTCACCCTCAGTGGTGCTGGAGTGCACCTGTGGAGGAAAAAAGGTTAAGCTCATTCACATCACCTAAAGGAAAGCGGCAATGTTTGAGGGTTTGTTCCAGGAGCTGTTTGTTTGCATGGCTGAAGTGGAAAAACAGAGATGCAGGGAAGTTCATCACTGTAAATTATTGATCTGCTGCTTTCTAGACACTGGAACTGGTAATTAAACAAATGGTAAAAAGATACTTCATCAATTATAGAGGTGGCACTTTAAATTACACTTGCTCCGGGATGAATAAAACACAGAGGTTAAATGCTTGGGGTACTTCATGCCTGCTTCTTGTTCAAAATCCTCACTGCAACAACGATTCTAATTCTCACATCGGGCTGCTCCAGAGCTCTGTATCGAGCTTCCCAAAGGGAAATTAGAGTTTTTGTTTCACAAGTCTCATTTCACACCATGTCCAGCAAGTGGGATCCCTTTTCTGCTCAACAGGGTCAGTTATAAGGCCCTGTGAAAACAGCCCTCCCCCAAAAATCAGACAAAAAAAGGGAGTTTTGTCTGCTAACAGCCACTTGTGCAGTCTGTGAAGCACTGGGCACACATTTGACGCCGGCCTTATGGTTTCTAGAAGACAGGTACACACTCTCCACAACCCAAAATACCACTGGTAAGCTGCTTCTGAAGCAACAGGATGATGACATCAAAGATGCCCTTTTAAGCAGAAATCATATCACAACCGTGCTGACGACTCAAATTTGATCTATGATAAATTTTTATATGAGGGCGCACACCTTACTGCACCAAGCTTAAAGTTACCTCCGTTTCCCATGTTAAAGATATTAATGTAAAAGTACACTTGCTTTAATAGTGATTTTGAAACAAAAACAGCAATCAAAGAAGAGCTTGGCCAGGTTCTCTAG
This sequence comes from Pomatostomus ruficeps, assembly GCA_013400735.1. Lineage (NCBI taxonomy): Eukaryota > Metazoa > Chordata > Aves > Passeriformes > Timaliidae > Pomatostomus > Pomatostomus ruficeps. The sequence goes on along the minus strand of VYZT01004137.1, from coordinate 147,087 downwards.
AACCATTATTACATCTCTCAAATAGATTTCACCCTGGGAAAGCATTTAGTGAACGCTGAGTTAATCAATTGATTGAGATAGGCCAGGGAGTATGAATATTCCGGGTTCAATATGAATATTCTGCAAATGCAGCAGAGGCAGCTGCCTTAAAAGCACATGCAAAGCAACCCTAACAGGTGGACACAGCTGGCATCCCTCACAGGGCAGTGAGGCAACAATGCCAGGAGGCAGCAGCAGGGAAACAGCGGCTGCTGCTGGAGCCAGAACAATCCTGGAAGGCAAAGAACTTGTCACGGACAAGTGGGGCAGGAGTGAAGGTGGGAGGTCAGAGAGGAGAGAGGTTGAGGTGAAGAACCATCAGAATCTGCTGTGGAAGCTGCGAGGTTCAGCTGATGAAAATTGTCCAAGTGGGAGATGAAGGCCGGACCGCAGGATTTTTGTGGCGGAAAGAACACCAGTGCTTGGGAGGGGGACAGGAGAACCCAAGGCTGAGCTGACTCTTCCTTCCTCCTGCTCCCCAGATAATGAGGCTGAAGCACAAGGAGAGCCAGCTCTGCCATGGGCCTGGTGCCAAGCGCTCTGTGAAGTGCTCCCTGCCTGTTCTGAGGAGTTACACAAGGTGAGGCTTTATTCATAAGTGCCTGGCAGATCCTGCATGTGCAACAGCTCCTACCAGCAGAGCTGTGTTTGTGGGCAATGCTAGGAAGAGTGTCTGAGAGAGATAAAGCCTTTGAGCTGCAGACGAAGCTGCCAGCCCTCATTTCCAGCTTGTCAGAGCAAGTCCTTCTTGAAGTCAGCAGCCTGGAATGAAGAGAATCTGGCATTTGTGCCTGGCTGTGTGGCTCAGCCAGCCAGGGCGGAGCGGGCAGCTTTCATCAGACTTTCCACAGAGCAGGGGGGAGCGGGAGTGGCAAAGTGCAGCCAGTGATGGGCGTTATCTGCTACACATCCACAAATTCCTCTCCTTCCACTTTGGGTTTCAAGCTTGACCTCCTCCCCTGCTTCCACCAGCCCCTAGAGCAGGAGGGGAAGGGCCGTGCAGGGCTGGAATCCAGAGTCCTTTGCATTCTCGGGATTCCTGGTGTGTGTGACTGCAGCACACACTTGTCTGGGGAGCTGACAAATTCCACAACAGCTGATGGGTCCCAGGAGCAGTAGCTGCATGCAGGTAAACCTCACTATTCCAAAATTCACTTTCCCAAGTGCTAACCCACTCCAGCTCACCTGCTGCGTCACAGCTGGTCGTGAAGCCTCTTCACCCACAGTGCTGGTGTGGCATCAAAAAGGAGCAAAAGCTCCAAAACATTTTAATCCAGCTGTCCACTGCAGCCTAAAGAATTCCAGAGCAAACCACTTTTGGTTGTTTCCTACCCTCACAATGAGGCTATAGTCCACATGGAGCTTCAATTCCATCTAGAAATAGCCTCTTGAGGTCTCTGCTGCAGGGTGGCACTCGTAAATTGTGTTTCCTTGTGTGCCACTGCGGGTGGTGACAGCAACAAATTGCAGGAACCTGCACGTATGCCCGGGGTGGGCACAGAGCCAGATCCAACCTCTCACACGGAAGGTTTTGGCAGCTGAATTCAATCCTTCTCCCTGACCCTCTCTGCCTGCTCAGACACCACAACACAGTAACCTTGTCCTACTACACCCCAGCAAGTGCCTTGTTGGAGTCCCACAGGGCTCAAAGGCCCTTTGCTCCTGGTGAAAAGCAGGGTAAAAGTGGGAATCCCTGCACCCTCACCTGGGCAAGGTGTTCTCTCCAGAGCCTCGTTGCACTGGCTCTCCCAACCTCCTTCCATGGAAAGCAATGCTCTGGGAAAGGGCAGACAGCAAAATATTCCAGACACCAGCGCTCAGCTGGACCCCTCTGCTGCCTGCTTTGGATCCCCGCCACTCTGAGGATGCTTTGGCAAGAGGCAGAACAGGCACCAGCCCCTCCTGGCTCCGTGTTCCAGCGTGTGCAGGAGTGATCAGTGCCTCTCTCTCCCTGCTCTGCCAGCCCATTAAAGGGCACCAGCAGTGCAGGGCTGACTCCATGGGCAGAGGCTCCTGCACTTCTTAGGAGCTGGGACTGTTGGAGCTTGGGAATGCTCATTACGAGCAGTGGAGTGGAGATCGTCTGTTCTGTTTGTAAACCTTGATAAAGCCAACATTTAGAAAACAACTAATTACCATTTTCTGTTCCAAACAGCTGGCCCAGCTCCACATCCACATGCTGGGAGGTTTTGGTGCCAACCAGCCCACACATCAGAGCACAAAAGTCCCCCAGTGTGACTGCAGAATCTTCCAGCAAACAAACTTCTCAATAGCACTGACTTCAAGGATGAAAACACAGTAGTGAAAGAATAGAGCAGCCACACAAGCCATCATTCCCACATCATGACATTGCAGACACTTGTCCAAGGTGAAAAGGGCACAGAAAGTGTCCTCTGGGGTGCCAGAGGGCAGTCCCAGCTGCTGTCAGCCGGCCTGGACAGCTGATGTTACTGTGACACATCCTCTGTCCCAGCTGGGTCTGGCCCTCTCCCCCTCTGGACTGGGACTGAGATCCACTCAGCTCTGTGACCAGACAGGTCAGGGAGTTAAAAAAAGAGAAAATGTTTTCTACACCATTGCTCTCTCAGCTTTGTTCCAGTTGATTCACCAGAGTGTGGAGCAGATGCAGGTACAAGGCAGGGAATGGAGAGCTACGGGGAAACCAATTTAAATGAATTTTGTGAAAGGTGGAACAAGCTGATCTTTAAGGTCCCTTCCAACCCAGACCATTCTGTTATCCTAAAGGGAACTGATGGCAGTATAAGTTTATCTTGGATACTGGAGGAATACATCTTAAAGGAAGGGCATTTCATGGATGGAGCTCCAAGACTCTCTGGCTGCTTGTTCATCCCCTACCCTGTGCTCACACTCATGCCTCGAGCACTGCAATCCTGGAGAGGAGATGCATGGACAGCATCACCCCCAGTAGCCCCAGGGACAAGCCCAGGAATGCCAGCAGGGGCTGCAGCCTGTGAGCTGCAGGAGCAGAGAATCAGCTCTTTAAATCACTTAACCTGACCCATGGGGGAATCTATGTCCCAGCACTGCTCTGCCACTCCACAAAATTGCAAAAACTGCCACTTTTTGGGCTCAGAAACGAGGGTTGATGCTGGTGGATTTTGGTTGCCAGCACACAGGAGAGGAGCAGCTCACTTCACACACTCACCACTGAGCCATTTATCGACCCAAATGAACCTCACCACCCCCTATCAATCCACAAATGTCAATCCAGCCCACACTAAACACTGATTGATTTTCTGCTCTGATGAGCACCGTGTCACATTTGTGTTAACTGCTCATCAGTTCAGATAAGTGGTTTGCAATTAAAACAATTTGAGATCAGTGGAAGTGTGGCCTGAAAAGCACTTTCAAGAGTTCAGCACAGAGAAATTCACTCTCAAAACAGGCAGCCAGGAGCTGACAGCTACTCTTACACCTTGACACCAGAATTTACCTTTCCAAAACAAAAAGTTATGTCACAACCTCATTTTTCCTTGGAAGGCAATAGCTTGCCTGTACAAAGATTTCTTTTCAGATGTGTGCACTCACCCTGCAGTAACACTGATTTTCTTCCTCTCAGGTGACACCACAATCCTTTCACAGGTGCTCCCAATTCTGAGGGCGGGCAAGCAGCAGCATTCCAGCAAAACCACACTCAGTGACAAACAGCCAACTCAACTGGAGCCTCCAGAAAAAAATAAACAGCCACAGGAGCGCAGCTTTGGAGTTCCATGGCCGTGAGCCTGGGCATAGTTCACATTCTCATCCTACACGGAGCCACTTCGTGGAATTTTCCTCCCAGTGCAAGTGGTCTGGAGACCAGCAGCTGCCAGTCAAACACGTCCAGGTTGCAGCTGGAACTCCCCTGTCCCCACCTAGATCCGGAAACTTCAGAGCAGACACTTGGCAACGGGTCAGGTTTCGGTTTGAAGAGAGGGAGATCAAACAGCCTCCTGCACAATGCGAGGGTGTTTGCATAGAGAACACCACATCTCTTGCAACATTTCCTCTTCACATGGAGCCCTCATGACCAGCAGGGAAGTCCTCACTCCCTCCCAGCCCTCACTACCTGCCAGGCTGCCAGCACCAGCCATGCCCTGCTTTGGTCTCCAGGAAGTGCAGCTCTTTTTTTTTTTTTTCTTTTTTTTTGCTCTCCTTTCCTTTATGCTTCTTCCTTGTATCAAGACACAAATACCTCAAATCAGATTAGTTTATACTCGAGTCGAATACAATCTGAAAGCTTTACCCTAATATGTAAATGGGTCATAACCATCAGCTCATGTGTTCTTTAATTATATCAGGCAATGAGAAAAGATACCGTGCTTCTTCATTATGCTGCTTTTCTTAAAAGTTCTAAAGGACTTTAACACACCTGGTTTGGAAATACCTCTTGAATGTGCATAAATTATCCCAAATTCCTCCTCGCTTTCTCAAATCCCTGCAAGAGCAGCCATGGGAGTGCTGTTTATGGCTTGAGGAGACAGCTCTTTGGTGACAATATTTTAAGGTATTGAACTGACAGGCTGCACTACGGCTCACCTGTAAGATTCAAACTATTTACAGAGAAGCGTTCTGCTGGAAACCCAGTGCTGAAACTAAGCACCAACTGAAGTAACACAAGAGCCAAGACAATGGGCATTTGTCCCCATGTTATTCCATAAAGCTGAGCTTTAATTCTCTTCAGCTCAATAGTCTGTGGGTCCACTTCTTCAGGAAGACGTAGAGGCCAAGCAGAGCAAAATAAGATCGATCAGATCTCTGATATGGCCTTATCTTGGCCTCATCTTGGCCTCATCTCGGCCTCACAACCTTTTAATGCCTCCCACACATCTTTCATCTCCATCAAACTTTTCCAGCCTCCACTCTTTGGCCTCTACTTTCCTTGCTGACCTCCCACTCCTTTTTAGTTTCTGCTTTTCTTATTGGTCTCCCACCTTTTTCAGCCTCCACTTTTCCCGTGGGCCTCCCACAGTGGGTTTTCAGCCTCTGGTTTTCTCTGAGACTCCCAGCCAGCACAGAATATTCAAACCCCCTGAAGGTTAGGAATTTTTAAATTCCCTTCCCAAACAACCATGTTGCACCTTGATATGTGCATCCATACTTCTTCCACACCCCAGCTGACCAGAAATAAACCACGTCCATCCTGACATCCTGCAGTCAGAACAACTTGGTTTCATGCCCAAGCAAACCTGGTGCCTCTCTTGGTAATTCCAACCTGCTACAATTTTCACAGTTATGTTAATGGAAGTATAAAAGTAAAATATGAGCATTTTTGGGATGGTAAAAACTGGATGCTCTGAGGTTTGCTGCTGGCTGTATAAGCTGCTGCTCCCAGGTCCTATCCAGCAGCTTTCTGAACAGAAAATCAGCAAAATTAAAAATCAGCTGCGTTCCCACAGAGGCTATGGTCGGGCACACAAAAACACACTCTGTGCTTCTCTGCAGAACTTCTTTTGATCCCCTCCCCCTCTTAAAAGAGCAAACACATCCATGCACAAATGAAATAAGGATTTTGCAAGTCGCGTATTTTGTATTCACCTTCATTTTCACACGAGACAAAGCTTTCCTTCCTATTTTCCAACAAAACTGTGTTCAAAAAAGCTTGTGATTTTGGGAAAACTAGAAATAAACTTTTTGAATACACTATTAAAAATGAAGTATTTGGTTTACTTGAGAAATGTGAAGGGTGCTCTGCTGGTTGTAGCACTTGGCATTGTTTGTTTTTGGCCAAAACCAACCAGGGACACAAAGCCTGGCTCTTGTTGAAACCTTAATGGGTGTAATGAGTGGCGAGGGAAATTTCCTGCAATATCTGTGAGAAAACCCCACGCTAACACACAGACCAGCAGATAATGAGTCAGGAAAAGGCAGAAAGTCCACAAGTGAACTCCACTGCTCACTCAAATGAGGTAAAAGAAACATCTGTTTTTGCTGTCTGAGTTCCAGTCCTGTCAGAGAGAGAATTCCTGGCTTCCTGGTGCAAAGGTATGGCTTTCCCTCCCAAGAAGCACAGGAGGCAATTTCAAACAGACTCCAAAACTCCTAAGAGTGGAAGACAACCTGTTATTTAAAACAACAAGATGTGTGGACACAGAGCAAGGCCTCCTGGTCTCTAATTTGGATGGTTCAACGAACCTCTGGAAAAGCCCAACACTAATTTGTGCAATAAACTCCCTCTCTCCAAACCACACCAGCTTTTGCTGCAGATCAAAACCTGGGCTGCAGAGGCACCATTTGTAATGCAGAGCTGTGTGGTGGTGCAAATAAGCACCAGGTTTTGGTTTTTTCCAAAATGTTGATTATAGTGTGCAGCCTTGTAAAGCCCAGAACTGCATATTTCAGTTATTAAACTTCACAAACAAGTCTGGCTGTTGAAAGTCATTTCCCTGAGTAAACAATGACTCAGTGTGGGCTGTATAATGTACAAGTTATTAGTTACTGTTAGTGAGTTTAAAAAAAACCCAACTCTATACAAAGACCTGCTTCAGAATGGAAAATAGTTTTCCTCCTACTTCCACAGTCCCAGTTATATTGTTTCAGTGGAATTTAATTTTCTAAAAAGCTAAACAGATCACTATCTCCTCATCATATAATTGGACATTGACTTAACTCGACCCTTCAGCCATGAACAATATGGGCAGTGTGAAAGCTGAGTTTATCCTTTTTTTCTGTTCTCAGTTTGCCATTATAATACTGAAGTAAAGATGATTCTTTCCTGGACAGGAATATCCCATCCAGACCAGGCAGCAGGTGGCAATGAAAAGAGACATAAAGACAACCATAAAATATTGAGTACATGGTCATGAAGAAAAATGCAAATGCAAGCTCAATAAAACCCTCTGACAAACACCTCTCCCTAGTTGAATTACAGCTCCTTCCATAATCCCCCTCTTCATTAGCAAAATGGCCAAATACACCTGGTGATTGTCAGCTGGGCTCACTCTGCCTAATGAAACTCAGCTGCTGAGGCACAGGGGTTTCCCTGCAGCCTTAAACCCACCCCAAAGGTTCCCAGTCTGTGCTGTCCCAGGTTAGGAGCATGTCTCTCTGTTAGCTTTTGTAAGGGTGAAACCTCTGGTCAGACACAAGAACACCAAAAGGAAAATCACAGAATATCCTGAGCTGGAAGGGACCCACAGGAATAACTGATCCAACTCCTGGCCCTGCACAGACACCCCAAAATCCCACCCTGGGCATCCTTGGGAGTGGTATCCAAACGTTCCTGGAGCTCTGGCAACCTCAGGGCGGTGCCCATTCCCTGGGGAGCCTGGGCAGTACACACACCCTCTGGGGAATAACTTTTTCCTAATATTCAACTTAACCCTGCCCTGGCCCAGCTCCTGCTCTTCCCTTGAGTCCTGTCCCTGTCACAGAGCAGAGGTTGGAGCTGCCTTTCAGGAGGAAGCTGTAGCCCCCAGTGAGGTCTGACCTCAGCCTCTTCTTCTCCAGGCTCAACAAACCAAGTGACCTCAGCTGCTCTTTACAGGACTTCCCCTCCAGACCTTTCATCATCTACGTAGCAAACTCTGCGGTGAAAACTTTACTAGAAAAGTGCCTTCAAAAGAAATCACCAAAATTAATTTAAAGGCACAGCCCTGGCTTAGAGGGCCCAGCCTGCAGGCTGAGTGCCACCACAGCTGTGTCATGGAGGACTTTTTAGTCATTCATGGACTCTCCACTTCCTGGCAAATGTCACAACACATTTTGACACAACATCCTTCACCACCAGCAATGACACTGCCCATTCAGTGAAAAAGCTTCCAGTGACTGCAGCCTGCTGCACCTCCCAGCCCTGGGACCTCGCTACCCAGAAGGCAAACACTGCAGAACTCCAAAGGTACTGCCAAAATGTCAAGTTCTACGTCCATTTATTATCAGCTGCTGAACTGAATTACAGGAAGGGCGGTGGCCAGGCCGGCCCAAGGTCACCGTACCGGTTAAAGGGTTGAGTGTCCCAGGGAAGCTGGACACTGGCATCTGACCAAATGCTTTCCTGAAGAAAAAAGCTGCCAGGGAGAGCTATCCATGCATGCATGAATGCCACAGGAGTTCTAAATACTAACCTTTACTGCCTTCCAGCACAGGAATTTAATATAGAACAGACCACGTTGGAGATATATAGCAACAGAAAAGGTACTGGCCCTGCTGCTCCTTGCAGTATTTAAAAGTTTAAATATTTAAATAAGACAGGGCAGGGCTTTAAGGAACACTTCCACCCCCACAGAACATGACTCAGTGGCAACAAATTACTTGAGATTTGTCCACTCCAAACCCCTGCCATAACAAGCTTTGTTAGCCTTTCACATTTACTTGTGCTGCCTGCTTACATCTTTATTAATGCTCTCTGGGAAGAGCTGGCCACCCGCCCCACTAATGCATCAACAAGAAATATGCAGAGGAGGGCAGAGAGTACAGAGCAGGATATTTTCCAGCAGAGACATCCCTGAATCGAGGCACAGCACAAGTGGCTCCCTCTGGGCAGAAGGAGAACTGTTACAACCTCACAGGAAGGCAAGGCATGCAAACCTCACCCCCAGAGATGACAGCAGGTTGGAGGTTTCTGTAGGAGCCAGGGAGAGCAATTCGAGGCAAAGCCACCCACATCCCTCAGGAGCTGGTTGCACAGCAGGAAAGCAGCGTTTAGCACAGGCACACCCTGACAGGAGACACACACACGCGAGAACTGCAATCCCTTCATGCCAGCACAAAGTGCCCACCCGAGCCCGGATTTCCCTGCCTCTGTGCAGATGTTCCTGTGCTCACCCAGAGAGCTGGGCTGGGAAACTGCTGCACACAAATCACCTGTTTGTTTGGCCTATTGCATCTGATCTGGATCAGGTCTCAGAAGTTAACCATGTTTGACTGCCGCTGATAACGGTAACCCAAAGCACAATACAGATGGTTTTCCCCACGGGAACACTTTAGAAACACACAACTCAGCCTTTTATGGACAGTTCTTCAGCCTGTATGAAAGGATCAGTGATTGAGTTACAGTCACATCGCTCACAAAGGGCTGTGGCACACACCAACCCCAGGAAAATCTGCTGGACTTGGAGTTCCCTGCACCTGCTGTTCTGCAGCACCTGTAACACATCAGCTTTTCCCAAATGCGTATTTGTCCTGCAGAAGGCACTGCTGGTTATCTGTGAACAGTGCTCACTCATTAGTCCTTTGAACGGGGAGGCAAAGTGCTGCAGCTTAGGGATCCTCAGAGTTCCATATGCTGGAACCATCCACCCCTGCCAGGTGAGACCCAAGGGAAGGGCAGTGGGAGCTGGGCTTTCTACACTGCCCTGAGGCCGTGGCAGCTGCTGCAGTTTGTTTTTCCTGCGTTTGGAGCAGACTGATCCTTTGGACAGTGGGAGAGGAATTTGTCCAGTTCCTAGAAAGCATGTGGTTCCCAGTGCAGTAATAAGCAACATGACACTACAAACAACAGAAAAATCCTAAATATCCGAACAAGATTCAGACTATCTTAGCTTTGTATAAAGGCATCCATAGAGTTTGAGCTTATTCATAGAAAGAAACACTAGATTTAATGTTATAAAGCATTCTTAGCCCCCCAGTTTTTACTGGCCTTCCGCCAGTGGGCTTAGATCAAATAAAAAAGTTAAAAGAAATTTTTCTACCTAGCTTGACTCACTTTGTCAGGATCTATGTAAGTTCTCTTACAGTTATTATAAATCCTGAAGGCATACTGTAAATCACAAGTTTCTTGGCTATTAATTATGCAGAAGAGAACAGAAATTACACACTGTGGATTCTGACTCACACGGGATCTCTCACTCCTTAGCATGTTATGATTCACACCTTTTTTCCCTCTTTAAAAATAAATCTCTCCTTTATATCATGATAAATTAGGACAGCATGTGTTCAGTGTAGTACTCCACTGGTCCCTGCCAGGCAGAACACAAGACTCATATTTACACAGCCCCTCCCTAAAACACAGGATAACATCCACTATCAAAACTGAAACCCCTGAAGTGTTATGACAGTGGTTGCCATATCAGGGCCTACTGTAAAAATTAAGAACTCATCAGTTCCATAAGCCTTAGGCACTTTCTAAAAGTTTTGAAAAGGTGCTGACAACTGGTAATTGTCTATTGCTGCAAAAGGGGATGAAAGAAAAATGCCTTTCTTCCCAAGTACTCTAAGATGTGGTTCTGTTTTCGTGGCTTGTCCCACCAACCAAGCAAATTTTCTCATTTGTCACTTTTTACAACTAAGCAGCTGCTATCCACAAGTAGTTCCGGAGGAGCCTTCTGCCCCAGCAACTGTCAGAGAGAGATTAAATGCCAGAATAATCTCTCTATTGTATCTCAGAATCACTTTTCCTCTGTAATCCTCCCAACGACAAGAATGCAGCTCAAGCCAGCTTACTTGGAAAAGTCAAGTTACTAGAACGAGTTGCTCATTCAGGCAGAGTCGGATTCCTTCCATGAGTCACTGTCACTTAAAGCAATTAACTCCAGGTATATTAGAACTGGGAAAAACTGGCATGGAAACTAAAACTCCAGTGTATTAGAACTGGGAAAGCAGCACGAGGGATGGGAACCCCCGAGTCTCGGTGGAGATGCAGACCTGGGGTCTAAACTAGAGAAGTTATGGAGTTTGACCATCTCCACCTGTGAGAGAGGGCGTTCTCCATTAAGTGCTTCGAGGCACCTGTACAAGCACTGGCAAAAAAGGAACAATTCTTCCAGTGTGAACATCAGTGCCGTGCACAGCAGGGCGGATCACACCCGGCAGCGCTCGGAGCTGTAACGCAAGTTCGGGATGGACGGGAAGCCTGTCTTGACAAGGGCAAAGCGCCCGGAGCCCCGGCCGTGTCACAGTCACGGCTGAGCCGGGAG
>VYZT01004137.1:91168-136179 GCA_013400735.1 Pomatostomus ruficeps | reverse complement strand
CCCCCCCCCCCCCCGCCACACCCTGCCCGGTCCCAGCCCCGGCTCCACTCGGGCTCCCCCCGAGCGGCGGCTCCGCTCGGCCCGCGCCGGGCAGGGCGTGCGGGATGCGCGCACAGAGGGAAGCGTTACCGGAGCGCAGCCAGCGGCGTCACGGAACGCCCGGGAGCCGGCCAAGGAGCACCCGCTGCAGGCAGCCGGAGCCACGCCGTGCCGCCGCCAGGATGCCGGCTGCTCTACCCCGCTCATTTGTTTGTTCCGCGGAGAAACGCGGGGAGTTTCCGGGAAGGTCGGCGGCTGCGGGGGAACGGCCGAGCCGCGGCCNCTCGGCGCCGACTGCCCGCGGGAGCCCGCGCCGCGCCGCTAGTGAGCATGTCCGAGCGCCGGGCATGCGGGCTGCGGGCCGCTGCCTCCGCCCTCACCTGCACCGGCCCGGCGGCCCCGCTGCTCCACTACCGCCGCCGCCGTCCCCCCGCCTCGCCTCGCCCCCGCCCCGCGCTGGTTACACGGTCCCCGGCAGCGGCATCCCGATGGGCAGCTCCCGCACCGCGTTGCTGCTGTTGCCTCGAAGGGCAGACGCACCTGTCTGCTCCTGACGGACGAGCTAAACCTCGAGCGCTGGTGGTAATCGACCGGCTCCTCCTGGCTGACGCCTGGCTGTGGGAGTCATCAAAAGTGCGTGTTCCTGGGAAGGACGCGGGGTGAAGTTCGCTCTGGAGCGATTCCACCGAGCTCGGGTGGTAACCACGCACTGTGAGCAGCAGGTTGGTTCATCCCATACAGGTGTGAAATACCCGAGGCGGTCTCGTCAGGATTCACAGGAAACTCCGCACATTGAACTCCAACAGCGTGAGCCACACTGAGCTGGAAGAGTAAAGCTCTGCTCCTGCCACTCCGGCAGAAGTTTAAAGTATCTTAAAGTTTCTGGTAAAGCACAGCACATCAAACCCCACCTCTCTCAGGCCATTCAGGCAGCACAGACAGAGTTTGACACACAGTTTTCAAAGAAGCAAGTTACCCCTTCATGGAATATTAGTAAGTGTTTAAACTTTTTAGAAAGATGAACTGATACCTTTTCTCTCTGATGACTTCCCCAGGAGTCTGGCACAAGCTAAGGTTTAAAGGAAAGTTTTCCCCTGGGAACAACAATTCAGTCCCCTCTGTCACTACAAATAAGTCAGTAACATTTCTGGACCATCTACTGAAAACCAAAGAACACCAGAATGGCCACTGTCTCCTCTCCCAACAAGGCAGAGGTAACTCTGAGTATTTTTCTGAGTGAAATGACTCTACCTGACAATTGTGCAACCACACAGTAAATGTCTCAGCTAATTTTTAGATGGTGTTTCAGATTAGTCACCAGAAAGACAATGCTAGGAAACGGCAGCAACATGCACAGATGTGCACTTCAGTACAAGATGGCTCTACCAGAGCTGAAGATCTGTTAAACAGGTTTTAAATAGCTATGACAAAGAGAGAGAAATCCACAGTTGCATGTAGGTATTTCTAAACATTTCATATTTTACACAGTTCCTTTTCTTTAGACTTCTTTAATTAAAAATTACATAAATGGAGATAGAAAATATTCTGGAGCAAAACATTCAGAACAACCATTCATTTCAAGAAAACTGAAATTATTCTTAGAGAAGGACTGTCTTTCTCAACTGTTCATGTCAAAGCAGGAAAGATCAGCTCATGGATTTCCATTTGCTTACATACAAACCCTGAATAAAGTCCCACATTAACAGAATAGTCAGTTCCTTGAGATAGTCACAACAGTCTGTTAATGTGTCCCTGTACCACTGAATTTTCCGTATGTGAACCTTCCTGCAACACTCAGGGCACAAACCCCGTGACAGCACAATCGACACAGAAGAGGAACAAAACAACTGTTCCAAAGCTCTTTCCCTTCCTCTGCGGTCTGAGAGTGCTCCCAGAATTCTGACAGAATCCACACAGCCAGGCCAAACACCGACTTTGCTACGCTGCAGTATTTCCACAGGAAATACATTTTAATGATTTTCTAAACTCGCCCTCACTTCATTGCTACTAATTCTATCCTAGAAAGAGAAGACTATTCACAGCACAACTACAATTACTCCAACAACCAACCAGCCTTGCAAACCCTCACATTCTTGCCCTTGAGCTGCTCAGTTCGGATCTGAGTTGGTTGTTGAGTGACCAACAGTACCAGAGGAGGACAGAGAACAACAAAACCCAGGCTTACGGTCTTGCGCTCTGCCTTGCGGCCGACCACGCGAATGATCTCCCCTGTAGGAATACGCTCAATCTGCAGTTCCATTTTCCCAAGGAAAGTCAGTAAATCCCTCTGTTCTTTATGGATAATTCTAGTTTCAGTGAACAGCAGAAGCAGCAGCCCTTGGCTGAGCGTAGTCCTTGGTTTGGAGCCCTGTAGTGAGAGGAAAAGATGAAGCTCTGTATTTATACCAAGTGTTAGGTGAGAGCTGAAACAATGAGGTTCAAGACGGGTTTCCACTCGTCCCAAAGTGCCACGACAGTTCCAAGAAGCCTAAATTTATGTTTGTGTTTATTGCCTCCGACTTTGTTGATGTTCCACTTCTGTCCCAGCGGGCTCAGGAAAGCCAGGCCACTGCGGATGCTGGTTCAGAGGTGTTGGCACGAAACAATCCCATGGTGGACTTCAAAAATCCACCAAGAGATTTTATGAAGAAAAAAAAATCCCTCATCTTTGCCTCCAAGAGCAAGCAATAGAAAATCCTGATTGCTCCCATGGTAACTACAGGAAGTTTTGCAAACTGCCGCAGAATGGAGTCATTATTAATTGAGTCCTTGAGTAGCTAACTGATCATGGCAAAGGAAATTAATTTGCACATTACTGCATGAAAATTCCTACAAACAGGAGAAAAATAACTTGGTGAACCCTGGTTTAAGTGCAATTCCAGAGCTTTATAATGATGATGCCATCCATTAATGGAGTGGCCAGGCCAATCACCCTCCAAAAAAGATATCCTGCCTGTGACTGGGGGGAAAAAAATCAGTCTAAATTTCAGGTATTTTAAGATTTGCTGAGGAGATAATTCCTTCTATCTTCTTGGAAGCGCCAAATTTGAATTTTCAGCTCTACTACAAACTGACTCCAGTTGATAATGCTTGCTGAGAAAGCATTAACAAGATTAATTAATAAGATTAACAAGCAGTGGCCACTCCTGAGCAGATACAGGTAACACCAATCTGTTCAGCAACTGCTAAGAAAGGGCCTGTCACTGTTCTGTGTTCCATATCTGGAATTACTCTTATGCTTCCTTAGCTGTTATATACAAGATTGTTCCAGTCCAACAATTGTTTCCTTAAGCACTTACTTCCCAATGCAGTTATACTTAAAAAACCAGATTTTATCACATTTAAAAATCCAACACTGTCACTTCCCCAAACAAACCCACCCTGTTCTCAGTCGCGTGGAGCATACCCAGCCTGGTTTATCTCCCTTTTCTATGGACAGGACTCACAAAGGTTAGAACACCAGAGCTGTGGAAGTGGAATGGCTCCTGTGATGCAAATATCAGAATTATGTGCAAAAAAACCTTCTGAAAATGGGCTACAAGTGAGTGATATGAGGGGGAAAAAAAGATAGTACAAAGAAGCTGAAGAAAAAAAATTTAAAAGAAAGAGCAAAATGGAAATGGACACAGATGAGCACGATGTGGTCTCTGATGAGCCTGAGTTGTAAAACCACAGTTACAGTGAAACTGGTATTTGACAAATGATGCTGAAACAACTCCCCACCAGAGCTGATGTCTGTAATTAACAACTGCCAATTTCAGAGTATGCTGAGCAGGTTAAAACATTTGCTGTTCTATTTTCCGTCCTTTTGTGGTGTCTCTATCCATATTTTCTGACTTTTTCCCACACCTCTGCATTTCCCCTGGCCAGTTTGCATTCCCAGATCTCACACTTCACTGTTTTGCTCCAGTGATTCTTCCAGCCCATGTTCAGCTGTTCCCACACAGATTTCTCCTGCTGCTTTCTAGCCTCACAAAGTCCTTTTTTAATTGCAGAGCCCCTGGAAGTGGAAGATGACAGTTCCACTGTGACAGAGGGATGTGGGATGTACAAACACAGACGGATGATGCTCCTCAAGTTGAAGCATTTAGACAAGTTCAGGGCAGTTCCTGAGCTGATCATTTTCCAGAGTAACTGTGCATGAAATAGAAATTGCTTCGTGTCAATCACTTTCAAGCAGCAATCCCTCTATCCAGGGGCAGAAAGGGCCACAGGAAGTTTCCTGTTAGCAATGCAGAGTTCTCAAAAAAGGAGTAATTCCCTCTCTCCAGGAAAACCTAATTCCAGCTTTGTTCAACTGGTCTTTCCACTGCAGTATATTAATTAAGACAAGTTCATCTGAGTGTCACTCAGTGTCCAGGAGCAGAGAAGGAAGCAGTGGTAGTGGAAACAATGGTCTTTATCAGAACGTATTTTTAGGGTCTCACAAACACGCAAGACATCTTAGAAATATTTCCTGTTTACCCAGAGCTGTGCTATCTGTGTGCAATGATACACTGCACATCCTGGGGTGAGCCAGCAATCAGAAATATATGGGAGTTAAATGAGGCTAGACTGGACAACATTCCTTGGGAGACGTGGTTCCCATTTGAAAATAAATTCTCCAACAGCAGGGAGTTATGAAAAGTTATCCTTAGATGGAAATTGCGTGCAAATTTATATTAAAAAATACAAAGCATAACTTAGCAGATCTTTCATGAAGACAAAAAAAGACACCTCAAATCACACAGTGAAAAAATCACTGTGAAAAAGTGAAATTAGAAGAACTTGTTATTGAAGAAAGAAATTTAAGTGGTTTGGGCACTTCTACAAGGAAAATGTCAAAACCTCCTCAATGGGGGAAGAGGGACAGAAAATGCAAAACCCCAAGAGCATTTAATACTGGATTCATTGAAATAGGGAAAAAAATAAGATGAATCTGCTTTGTGCAAAGGAAAAATAGCATTTGTCCTTGCTCTTCTTTTGCAGCCTAAAGCCCTACCACACATTTTTACTGATTTCCTTCTAAAATACTTTGTGCATTAAAATTGACCAAAACCAATTCCCTGGAGAAAGGTTACGAATTAATCCTCCCCACCCAAACCAGTCTGTTCCTTCTCAAATGAACAGAGGCCATGCACACCACTTCACTGCCAGGATTTATTTTAGAGGTACATGAAAAGAGAACACACGAGTATAAAAACATTTCCAGTGATTATAACATCCAATTAAAGGTGTTTTAAGAAAAGATAAATTTCATCAAGAAATTGCATCATTACAGGTCATGGAATAGTTGGAAAAAGCTACCATAGGTAACAGTAGTAAACAAAAGTGCCTCTGTGTGCATAATACTGAAGAGAGAAGTGCAGGGTTGTGTGCAGCATCCTCCTTACACACAAGCAGTTCCAATCCCAGCTGCTGTGGGCATTTTCTGGGAAGCCCCGTGGTTCAAAGGATCAGTTTACAAAATGCAGCTTCTGTGTCCAGTGACAGAGGGCTCTCAGCTTTGTCCCACAGGCACAAAGGATCTCGAGTGTCCTGCCCCTGCAAAGAGGCTGCAGGGCTCCCTCCGAGCTGCTGCTGCCCAGCAGATGCACCCTGCTTAGAAGAAACTGGATCATGGTCCACAGTGAACGGCCAGCTGTGGCTGGAATTCAAAGCCCACTGCTCTTGGGGCTCTCCACAGAATCTCCGTGCATGGAGAATGGTCACACAGGTGCACAAGTGAAACCAGGAACAGAGCACAGTTCAGGAACTGCAGGAGGTGCTGCAGTTCAAACAGGGATTTGTCTGCTGCCCTAATTGCCGTGAGAAGTCACATATCTGAAAGATTCAGCGCAAACCAAATTCTTGGGAGACCGGTATTAATATTTCTAATATTGCTCCAAAGTGTAACAGGAATGTACAAACTGTAAACCTCATGGCAGTGTTAACCCATGCAATGAACACGGTATCCTCTGAACCTGCCCTCACTACTCACAACTGGGAACAGCTCCCAACACCAAGCCGAGATACAACTAAACCCTACAGAGGCCAAGTGTTCCTAAACCCCACTGCAACTACCTAAGCAGAAATGTCAGAGCTTCAACAGGACACAAACACACCTGGACCTCCAAAGATTTTATACAGTGAATGACAGAAGCAAAACAAAAGTCCTACCAAGGGGTAAACTTTCTATCTCGAAACAACCCTGAAAAAAATAAGGCTTTGAGCAAAAGAGCAAAAAGGAATCCACTCAGTTCTGAAGCAGTATTCCAGCAGGAACATCCCAACATCCTCTGTTCTTCCACCTGAGGCAAATTTGCTCTTTCCCACCAGGCCAGTGAGGAGCAGCTGACTCTAATCACCACACCTGGTAGGGAGCTGTGGCTACAGAGCAGGGCAGCCTCACAGGTGCTCTGTTCCAGCACTGCAGCTGAGATTCTGTGGAATGTTGGTGCCCCTTCCTACCCTTTCCAAAGATCTCTATTTCCTCATCCAGAAACAAGACCCTTCCTGAAGCTAACTACCTCTCAGGTTCCTAAAGGTACATGAAGTTTCTTATTCCATCTCCACCCTCAAGTGCACAGGATACAGTAAGGTCTGAGCACCTCTAGAAAAACAGAAAGTTTGCAGACTGATTGCTATAAATGGAAGAGATTTATAATTTTCAAGGATTATGCCAAATGCTTCATCAACCATGGGCTGCCTACCTGTGCTAAAGCATTTCTCAACTTCTGCAATTTCCTTCAGAAGTTGTGGGATCCTGGCTAACTCCAAGCCAGGGACTGGTATAAAAATGGGTTTATTTTACTTTTTTTTTTAATGAGGGGGAGAAAGGCAATAGGCAAATTGCTTAATTGTTTTATAGAAGAAGAATTTTAAAAAAATCAAGAATAGTGCATTTGGATAAATGTATTTCAATTTGGAAGAATCAGAAATGGAAAACCCTACAAAGAGTTCTCAGTAAGGCATGAGGAAAAGAATCTGCCAAAGGAGACTTTACACTCCAAAGATTTTGTTTTTCATGTGACCTGTTGTCACTGATGTTTCCCAAAAGGTAATTAGCTTACATTTGAAAGTCAAATAAAATTTCAACACAAGCTAACTAGCTGTATCTAATAAATAATTTTTAAATAACTTCATTTAAACTCAAAATTTGGAAATCAATTATTAAGTGGTTACAGCATAGGAAATATTGCATCGTAAATAAAATATCCTCTACAAAAAAAAGGAACAAGCCTAAAAATCTATTAAACATTGCAACTTCCTTAGGTTAAATCATTGTATTAGAAATGTCTATCACCTTAAAACATACAGTATTCCTTAAGTGCTATTTTTACAGTTCTTATCCAGTGCAAGAGAGTTACTCTCCCCAGAATAAAAATATCCATTTCCACAATAAATTATCTTCTACGAGCTTCCAAAGTTTCTGAACAATCCTACCTGTCTCACTCCATCTCCTAAGAGCAAAAGCTTACAATCACTAAGACAATAAAGAATCATCTGACTGCTGAACCAGGACCATTAAATGCCCTTCCTGTTTTCAGAAACACCACTTGATTCTGGATTGTCAGGTTTCTGCAGCCAACTGCTCTCTTCCTCTGGCAGATCCTTTTCTGTTGGTGTTTGGCAAGGCTGGATCTAGGAGAAAGACAGGATAAAAAATAAATGAACAATTCAAAAGCACCATGTTGCTCTGTATTATCTATACCATTACATAAAGATGTCTGGCATACTTGATAACAATTGAGAAAATTTTAAAATCTAGTAAAAAATTCACTGTAATGATATCAAAACGTTAGGTGTTTGTTTGGAAAAAGAAAGGTAACAATGCTGCAGAGTCTCAGAGACAACACAAATACTCCACTGTGCCACGTTTCTCACCAATACAGAGAAAAATAGGAATAGTATAGCTAAAAAAAAAAAAATAACAGTATAAAATAGGAATGAGATACCAGCCAGCCCTGGAACTTCCATTATTGTATCCCCTGAGGCACTGGAGTTTCACAGTCTTGTAAAACCCCTTCATCCTCATCATCAACAATGCAGAATTCCTATTTCAATGATTCCCCAACTCATTAGCTCAGCCATGACAGCATGGAAAATCATGCACAAACCAAAATTATTCTGGAAAAAACAGTGCTTGTGTAGAAGCAGCAATGCTTGGTCAGTTCATCTTGTTATGTCATCCTTTCAGAAATTAAACAAAGCCTCTTAATCAAATAACTTGAGTCCAGCTGTCCCAGCTTTCCCAAATTCAAGTGACAATTTACAGGAAACACTTTTGTGCAAATCCCAGAATGGAGCACAAAGAGCTCACTTACAATCTGCCAGAAATTTGACAGCACTTGATTTGTCATCTTTAGAGAAACTGGGACCTAACATGACAGAGCCTGACGTTCCAAAAGTGAACACTGAGAGAGAGAAACCTCTCTTATTTCACTGCTAGATGGTGCCATAACAGTTACTCAGAGTCTTTCAGCACATCAGCAAATTCTTTTTAGCCAGAACATATCCTTTTTAAAATTCCTTCTGCTGCCACCTCTCCCAGGATTAACACAGTGCACAGTGCATCTATGTTCAGATGAATATGAAAACAAAAGAAATATTAAAAAAAAATGACAACATTAACCAATTCTTCCAAATGTATTACCTGGAAAGGCTCGCTGATGCCAACTATTGACTGCAAGTTATTGCTGTAATAACAAAGCAAAAATTCTCCTCCCGTCTTAGGTATTTCTGAAGCACTCATGTAAACCTGGCAAGAATAAGAACAGGCAATGAGCAATTTCCACAGAAAAAGGAGTTTACAACAAAGCCATTCAGGACACCATCAAAATCAGTATTTGCTATTTATAAGCACATTTTAAAGCGTAAGCTAAAACGGATGGGGACAGAAATAACTCAGGAAGCCATCTGCAAATGAAATCAGGGAGGAGAAGGAATATCCTTCACCATGTCAGCCTGGTTCAGTGAGAAGGGAGAAGAGACCCAGCGTGGTTGTAAAGCAAGGGACAAAGCCACGGAGCAGCAGAGGGAGGGGAGCTGCCTCCTGGTGGCAACAGCAGAGCAATTCTCCACCTTGGTTTGCTCCTGTCCCAAGGAGCCACCATTTCCAGTTTCAACTTCTATTTGTTCAGATAAGTATGTCTGGATATTTGTAACAAAGTAAGTTTTATTTGTTTGGTTTAAATCACTTTAGGTAACCACTACTAGAAAGCTTTTTAACAGACAGCAGTTTTAAAAGAGGGATCAAAACATTCAATAGGGAGAATCAGGAAGAGGGATTATAAACAATAATATTGTTCCAAATTAGCTTCAACTGGGAAGAGGATACAGAACCCCTGAGGGGAAGGACCTCCAATGCTACTCTATGGGAAACTACATTAGAAAGAAATACAACCGATTTACTTGTTTACTGTCTTTGTTGGAAGAAATTTCATCATCTTCCACCCAAGCATACGTAACGTAATCATTCACATGCCTGAAAGTCACCTGCAGAGAAAGACACGGATCATCAGCTTTCTGATGGAAACAAAACCCATACTACATGAAAAACAAAGTTGTGAGAGATGTTTACTGCTTCATTGAAATAATTAAAACACTCTTAGGATCAAAACATTTTGGGGGCATGCACAAATCTTTTGTTTCTGAGAGAGTGTGAGTGCTCTGTTGTCTCATCCTTCCACTGACTTATTTTTGTTTCTTTCTTGTTGCATAAACTCCTTTCCACAGCTTCTGTAACATTTTACTTAAATAAATCACCAGATTATTTTAGCAGAGAATCCAAAGGGTGTGGAAGAGCTCACATGCTGTAGAGCTGAACTGCCAGCACACAGAAACTAACGGCAATCAAGGACACAACCATTTCATAGAGTTCTGCCCTAGCAAGAATCAGTGCTCTAAAACACTCAATAACCTCCTGCAGGCATATTCACCATCTTTGCTGGAGAGCCCTGGTGAGGTAACAGTACCTGGAAGAGCCCAATCCAGTCCCAAGCACTGCTCGGGAATTCAGGCACGGCCGAGTAGCGGATGAGAACATCGTGCTCTGCACTCCACTCACCCTCAGGATTCAGCGTCACCAAGGGCTCTGAGACAAGAGGCTTCATCTAGACAGAAGAACAGTTTAAACTCAGTCAAGCCTGTCATTCTTTCAGTTACTCTTTTCAAGTTATTTTCTGCCGCAATTGCCATCTGTGGGCCTCTTTAACTGACTGGAAATAACCTGAAAGCAATCAGCAAACGGAGTGAAACAAACTTTTTCTGGACAACATAACTGGGACAGCACCTCAAGCGTGAAAGTTCCTGTGACAGGTTTGTGATCACTGATGCCATAGCTCATGTGACTGACGTAGTTATTCAGAGTAACAGAAATCAGGTTCTCTTCTTCAGGGAATTCGCCCTCTTTTGATGCAACCTCGGAGAGATTTTTAATTTTCCATAGAATTCTATCAGTCCACGCTGGCTTTCTTTTCTTCTCGCTGCAAAAACATAAGGCAAAAAGTGAAATGAGCAGGGAAATGAGTTGCCAAAAGCAAGAAATGCTGGGCAAAATCTACTCAGAGTTCCAAGATTGTGAGATGTGTATTAATAAAAGGAGGCAATCATATCCAAGCTTCATTTTACAGCTCTGTTTAAGGTGTTTTACAACCAACGTTTCCTTAATTTGAACTCCATTCACCACAGATCGGTTTCATGGCTTTCTGAAAGAGGAGTAAAATGAAGGGGGGAAGGACATTTCAGTGGATTAGTTGGCTTCATACAGGAAATGATACTTTCTCCTAAAACCCTGTAAAAACATGCATGAACATTGAGATAATACAGCAACTGCCCCAGGCTTCAAATGTACAGATATTCTGAGAAATAAGGGCATAAACAGAAGGAATATGTAGGAAGATTCTGAAGGATGTTTGAAATGATTCAAAATATTTGAGAGCGAGTTTCTTTTAACAACAAAAACCAGGACAAACTTAGGTAGCTTATGGTTATCACAGGTGCCACAGCAATGCTTTATTTAGAAGTTCCTCTAAATTGTACCAGCCTGCATTTCAGGTTTGCAAGCTACTGCTGTCTCATAACAACAGGCTTCAAAAATTCCATAATCACGGAAGTTGTGCCTGCAACTGTGCTATACATCCAACTGTTATCACAATGCAGAGTGGCCTTTTATACCCTATCAATTACACCAGAAGACATGAGCCCTCTGTGGTTCTCTCTGTGGTAGCGGGAGGAAGACTTAACAGCAGCTCTCTGGATGGGTGGGTCACTTCAAATTGAAATGGAGAAAAGATCATACCCTATGGAAGAGCAATTAGAATGGACTGGATTGGATTATAAAAGTTAAAAGCAGGATGTGTAAGGAAAACTGTCAGTTTAATAACTGTGAATATCAAAACCAAGGCCATTTAGTTCAACATTCAACATAATTTTGTTTTACCCCTTCCCATACAAAAGTCTGACTCACCTTTAATGAGGTGGAAGGACTTGAAATGACTCAGGGCCCTTATCCCACTTACTCCAGTAATTATATAAACCGACAGAAATCTTTATGGGCTGCCATATGTCTGCTCTGCTGTGCAGGAAAATACCAAAGGAACAGCTCAAGGTAAAACACTCACTGCTTTAGAGAAAATGGGGCATTAGGTGGGAAACAAACCCTCAAAATTCACACTGAAGAAGCAGCAAAAATAAAATTCTCTGGGCTGCAGTAAAAGCAACTTTTGCAGAGTGCTTGCCTTGAGTTCTGCTGGTCACCCCCACCTGAGCAAAGTCTCTCTGGGAGCTTGACCAGCAGCAGGATGCCCACAGAATGTGCAAGCACAATTTTTGTTCTTTAAATCAGCCAGTACAGACAACCAGACTGTGAATCATTTGTAAAATGTCCAGGTTTGGATTATTGTAAGTCTTTTTTGTTAACTGGATTTGCTGCTGGTCCCATTACATTGCTTTACATTCAATTAAGAAGCAAAATGTCTTTGGATCCACATGAATAAACTTCCAATATTAAGTGCAACAGCAGAGTAGATAATGTTGCAGCTTTTAGGCAGGTTAAGAAAATCCCTAAAGAAAATCAGCTGTCATCTGATTTTCAAATATTTCACAAAAATCAAATCAAACGCTCAGACGGAGCCTTGTTTTGATTCTGAAATATTAAAAAAACTACAAAATTCAGAAAGTTCTCTTCTTACTGAAACCAAAACAGGGACTTCTGTTCTCTGGAAGTAAAGAAAAAGATCAGTACAAAACCCTGCTTGGACAGGAACTCATCTTTCTGTTGAAACATAAGACTAATACCTAACAAACAGACTTTAACATCAGAGAAAAACTTTGGAAATTCAAGATACTCAATTTTCAACTTAAAATAATCAATAAAGACAAATATACATTAATTTTCAAATACCAGCATATCAAATTAAATGCTTAAACAGAGAAGGGAAGCAAAAATGGCCGATAGTTATTCTTTTGCTCCTTTTTGACAACCAATGAGCACATTTAGTAGGAAAGAACAAAACAGAAGCAGCTTAACCAAGTGCTCATTTATTCTGTTCATCTGGCCTTTCCAAAAAGGAAGCTGGGTTGTTTCACTACTTCCCTCACACAACCAGCAGACCCCAGGTTCTTCAGCCAAAAATATTAATTTTTTCAGGTTTGATCAATACAAGCCTAATAGAACAGCTCAACAGCCCCAGTAGAGTCAGGAAATTCAGGTTTGCTTATTACTAAAGTGATATTTAACCAAACACCACATTCATTCTCATATTTTATGTCTAAACTCATCTTTTACCTTGTGTCATAGACATCCGAGTAAAGGTCAAACTTGTAGGTGGGCTTAAACTGCAGAGGACCCTCTCTGAATTCCTTAAGAAATGCTTCCTTCTTTTTTGCCATATTTAGCTGCAGGAATAAAAAGTAACTTTTAAAGATTGTGCTTAAAAATCAGAGTTTAAAGGATGATTGCGAAAGCATCTTTCAAGAAGAATTCAACACTACAATCAGTAAAACATTGTAAAGGTAAATTCAGAAGAGCCTCTTGGTAAGTGCCAGAAATTTTGGCATGTTTGACCTTAGAGTCTTGAGGCAATTCTACTCAAAACAAATTCCAGAATAAGGTTCTCTTAAAAATAATTACTGGGAGAAGAGGAAAAATGAAGGTGAGGAACAACTGACAAGACATGAAGTGCAAAGAAAGCTCCAGTCAAACATGAGCATTGTAAATGAGTAAAAAACTACACAAAAAATCTGCAATTAATTGGGGCTTATGACCACCTCATGTTCCACCTCATGAATGCTGAGATTGTGTTCTTTAACAGAAATCAGAAGCTCGAGGTGTAATTTAACCACCAGGCTGTGTTTATGTGCATTAAGACCAAAACCAAAGCCCCAAAGGGACTGAGACAACACACCTGGTCCTTGTCCCACAGCAGATTGAAGCGCTTGTTATTGATGGACTCCCGGACAAAGTGTATCCCGTAATCTGCTATTCGGAAGTTCAGATCTCCAAACCAGAAGAGAACCCTTTAAAAAAGAGCCAAACCAAACCAAAATGCATCAAACAAGGAAGATTTATAGGAATCCATTAACATGAGGGAAGAATTTGACAGAATATAAACCATTACACTAATTAGGTGCTGTAATCACTTACATTACTTAATGCAAACAGCTTAAACACAAACATTAAGTAGTTATAGATAAGCTTACACAGGGACAACCTGCTGCTAAACAAAAAAAAATTAAAGTAATTGAAACAGTAAATTAAGTCCCTTGCATTCTTGCTGTTTGCTCATTACTGCCTGAATATTAACTTCTCCCAAGTCTGACATCTCTGAACATTTAACAGCAATCTAAAGGACTTTTGGTATGAACAGGCTTTAGCTTCTAAAGCTTTCCTGCATGACATGTACAGTCTATATGCTCACAAATGTAGGTAATTAAAGTCTGGAAGAAAACAGTCTCGCAGAACAGACATCTGTCTTTCAGGTTATCTTTTCCTCTCAGGGTTAAGGCTGAAGGGACATTTAAAGTTAAAAATTATGGATAAAAACTCCAAACCCAAAACTCTTCAGTGCAAGAGCTCACCATATAAAAGATAAATAGATACAATTATAAATAGATAAAAACAATACAGACAGAACTGAGAGAACAACTCACTCATGATCCAAGGGACTTGGAATATTCTCTCCTTCAAACTGCATTTCCAGAATTTTCTCAAAGTCATCCAGCCGCTGCTCTGTGTTCTCCATGTGAGCTGGCAAGTGGCAGTTCATGAAGCAGATCGTGTGACCAAAGAGGGACATGCGGATGCTGACTCCTCCTTTGTTCCCCTGGGATGGAACACCAACAACATTCCCTGAAACTGCAGTCAACGCTGCAAATGTAACTATTAACACCACCTGTAACTTTTTAAATCTTGCAATTTAGATTTAAACGAGTATGATTTCTTCCTACACGGGTTGTTGCACAAATTTATCAGCAAATAAACTGGTGAAATTTTGGTCTGTGCTGCACACGAGGTTCAGTTCTTTAATTTTTAATTAAACCACATCTTCTCTGTCCCAGCATGGACCCATGTAGAGGAACAAAGCACCATAGGTAACCCCACCTCAGGAATTCCTTACCCAGTATCCATAGAGGCCCGTCCGTGTGTAGTGGGTGTGGATGTCCCGGATGAAGGGAAGGTGGATCTGCTTCACAAAGATCAGGAGCAGCAACCCCTGCATGCGAACGGAGGAGAGCTGCAAGGGATGGGAAACAGGGAATGGTCATTTCCAGAGAGGTGTTTGGAGTTCCTCGGGTTTCCTTCACAGGAGCTCTCAGGTGAAGGAGGCCACAGCAGAAATCCTGCAATTCCCTCGCCAAGCCTGACCTCAACGCTGGGACACAGTAAATGCAAACTCATTTCAGTGCTGAGAGAAACAGCACTGAGAATTTGTTCTTTACAAACAAATCTGATCGATCTCTCAGCTAATTAACACAGTTCTAACATTATATTACACATCTGAAGTTGACCTCAAAACATGCACCTGCCCAAACATCTTTAAAGATCTTTCTTTTGCCTCACCAGCCTCTTGTTTCTGTCTTTAAAATCCCTGTTCATGAAGGATCAAATCCTTCACTTTTCACCTAAAAGCTTTATAGCTCACACCCACAAGTCCTCCAACAGCAGCAAGTTTTTCAAACTGAAGCACCCTTCAGCAGATCATTAAATATTCTAAGTGCCATTAAAATGCCTCAAAAGTACAGCAGTTAATTCCAGGCATCTGCAAAAACAATGAGCTGCAAACAGCAGTAACTCCTGCCTGCAGTGCCCGTGAAAACTGATTTACCAAACACTTAGGGAGCACAGAAGACACGGGGTTTTTTGTGGTTTGGGGTTTTTTTGGTTTGTGTGTGTGGAAATAGACTAATAAAGACGTCCTTCACTGAACATTTATGGACTTTACAATGTTCCTGGCATGAGATATAAAATTCATTGTGTTTGTTTTAATGCTAATGATTCAATTTAAAATACAGACATTGAAATACATTAATTGTAGTTCAAATTTATACTGGATTAACTTAGAAAAAAACTACATTAGACTAAAACTGACTATACAACTGCTGGAGAAGCACAAAAATTCAGCCCAAAATTTAAAACAGAATTCCTGCTTTCTTTGTCTCCCTATCTACACAATTAGATGATTTCAGAATATATTTTAATGTTTTCAATTGTCCTTGAACCCAACGAAATCCCAACAGAATACTGAAACAAAGGACTGCAATCACTAGATGATGCATAAATATTTCAGTAGTCAGCACTCTCCTCTCCATAATTACATTCATGAGATGCTGAGATCTTCCAGTTCTTTTATTATTTATTTGCTTTATTTCCCTCTCCTGTGGCCAGTCCCCAGACATTTCTCAAGATCCACTGGTCCTGAACAGCACAAGGCACTGACCCCTCCTTGCTGGAACCTGCACCAGTCCCAGAGCCAAATCAAGCAAAGCCCTTGCACAGAGGGAATGTGATCCTATGGATGGTGAAAGAACTGCCTGTGACCAATTTAACAGACCCTGGTACTGAGGGGACAGAACGTCCCAGGGATGACACCGACCCCTCCACACCCAGCCTTGTCACAGGTCAGCCAAGGGATAACTGCTCCTCTCCTCCTCAGCCAACTTCCTGCCTAAGTCCTGGGATAACCTTTCCTTGCTGCCTGGTTTGATTCTGAGCCGGCCTGACAGCTCCCCCTTGTTATCAGATCTAATCAAGTCCTCTGAAAGCCATTAGGTGGCAGCATCCATTCATTAGTCTGGTCCAAGCTGCCACAGTTACAAATTAGAATTCAAAATCAGCCAGGCATACCAGCAGGAATTCTTTTAACTGTGTGTATACAGGGCCTGAATGTCAGCCCACGGCCAGATTTTGAATTTTTATCAGCAATGACTTAGGCCAGAATGAACAATGTGGGTTTTTTCCTTTTTGTAATTCCCAATGGGCCCTTTGTTTCGTTTAATTACAATTAAAAGAACAGCACAACTACTGAGTCCGATTAGCATGCAGATAATGCAATCACCTCAGCAAAATCAGCCTCAAATAATGCTTGGTTTAGAAAACTACTACAAAAGGCTTTTAGTTTATCTTTATCGGAGAAATTCAGGATCTCTTCCTACCTTTATTGCTCACATTATTAAAATAGCCAGAACTTTAGCTGATCTTATGTCCCTGATATTACCCCAAAATCTTGTCATTTAAACTCCCATATAATGTTATAGGTGTTCAACCAAAAATTAAGTCCTCAGATAAATATATACACCCACTAAAATCCTGTTTTACACATATGCAGTTTATTTTCACCTGCAAACAAGTTGGAAAAAAAAAAAAAAGGTAAAGGAACCTTACCAATCTTAACGAAAATCAGTGCCATTGCTTGGGATATTTATAGTGCAAGACTACATTAGAAGCATCACAATACAGTTCCCCAACATTGCACAGAGCAAAAAACTTTTCTACAAACAAGAGAGAGATAAAGATATTGTGGCCACAAGAAATATGCTGTTCAGTGTAAGTTCACATCACACGAAAAACAGGAAAACACAGGTGTGATAAGAATCACTTCTGACACAAAGTGACAGATACCTGCAAAAAACACCATCAATTTATCTTTTGTGGAGAGTCTGAGGAATAGAATTTAAGACATTTTCCTTCAGTGCTGTGACACTTAAAAAAGATGTAATTACCTTGATATATCCCAACGGAGACAATACAGTCATGAAAAAAATGCTCCATGGATCATCAAATGCCAAGTCAGACAGAAAATTTGTGATTCTTGAGTTCACCTCCTGTAAGCTGAACACATCACAATTATTCGCATTGTACCAGTTGGTTTGGACAGAATTCACAGGAACTTTGCAGAACACAGACCCCAGAAATTTCTTGCTGTTCAGTTTCTCATTCAAGCAATTTAACCCACAGATAGATTTAACACCTCTGACATTGAGGAAAACAAAATTACAGGAGGTTATATACACCTGAAGACAGAGTTTAAGACAATGCCAGACTCAAGATGTGTTATAGCAAATAACCTGACTGTCAGGACTTCGGAATTTCAACAAAGTTTGGAAAACGCAACGGCAGATTGAGTCTAACAAGCTTTCACTAATTCCCTTGAAACATGCTGGATTTCCAGAACTTTTATATCAAAATGAACATGCCTTTACCAGCTAGCAAAGAAAACAGCAGCCAAAACTTTTTGTGTGTTTAGAGAAAGGATATCCTGCATTCTGACACAAAATAGCAGCAGATGACTGCTACAAATCATCTCTATTCCAAGAGAAGTCCTTTCTTAGTTAGACGAAGTTGGTCTTCACTCTCTGGTAGCAAGCATTAAACCATCTCTACATCACACAGTCTTCCCAAAACAGACCATGCTGAGACCCAGGAGTTTTGCAATAAACTCAAAGAGCAAGTTCTTTAGCACACACTTACCCTATAACGTACATGTCCGCGGTCGGGCCCAGGGAGCTCAGCTGGAGTAAACTCGTGACATCGGGAGGGGGAGAAGCTGTGCCCACATTCCAGGTAACTAAGTGTAGTCTACAAACAAACAGAAACCACACAAAAAACAGTGCTAAAACTGAAATGTGGACAGGCACACAACCCTAAGAATGCTCTAATTTCCCCACAGGTTTTCTATCAGTCTTCATCAATCAGAATTCTATCTGTCAGCCCCGACGCCACCACGAAAACAACCAACTGGAGGCAACAAAACCTGAATTCTTGCCACTTATCCTTCAGCTTCTTCCCCCAGATGAGGAAAGCTTCATCTAGAGTACGAGACACCTCTTCATGGATCTCGTCATCGGAGCTGATGTCCTCCACGCAGGCCATCAGCTGGGCCACCTTGTGCCGGAGCTGCACACGGCCGCTGGAGCCGGTGCTGCTGATGCTGGCGGAGCGGCTGCGCAGGCTGGGCACGGTCTCCAAATCGTTCAGGGAGAGCCCCTCAGAATTCTGAAACACATCCTCGCTGCTGAGGGATGCCATCTGCTCCAAGTTCTAGCTATGCTATGGAGACCTAGCCCATTAAAATCAAGGGATTGGTAAGGGTCTTCCAAATCCTGTGGAATTCAGCGCTGCTTCCAACACAAAAGGAAAAATGTAGGTGCAGCAATGCTGGAAAAAAAAACCTGTGGCGTTCCCACCACACTCGCTGGGTTGTTACAAAAGCTGCAATCACATCCTACCACACACAGTGAATTCTTTTTTTCATAATAGATTTAACGTGGTTAATTCTACGAGCTCAAGGTTTAAAAGAATTTATTGTTGATTTGAATCGATCATGTGCCTGTCCGTGGGGCAGGAGAAATGTAATCTCCAGCTCCCAACCACACAAAGTTCTGATCAGAACCAGGCAAAGCCACTGTTCCTCTCAGGTACTGTCAGAAACATTCACATCAGAGGACTCATCTGTTGTTTCTTTGCAAGATGGTGATTTCAGTACCAGAGCTTCTAAAAAGGGATTCACTTCACTGTCAATCTTGTAACATGACAGACAGGCTTAAAAAATAATAAACTGTTAATTTTCCATCCATCTTAGGGTTCTATAATGACCTTATAAACACTGATAATTAGTGAATCCCACCTACACACCCATTATTAAGGCTGGTTTTTTATCCCACAATCAGCTGCCTGCTCAAGGTGACACCCAATGTAAGCGGAAGAGCTGGAAAATGACCTTGCACAACAGATTTAAATGATCCGTAATTTCCCTCACTAATAATTTATCTTTGTAAGACTGCGCTGAAGTCACCTAAAAGCTACTCTAAAACAAATTTAATGGGGAAAAAATGTAAGTAGGCTGCAGATCTAATTCTGCCACCAGAGATGTACCACTTGGGAACGCTCTCCAGTTACTAATTTCGCAAGGCAATTACCTGATTAAACTAAACTGAAATAATGTTGAAGCCATCGGTCACTAGTGACAGAAACTCAATTCCTCAAGGTGCCCAGTGACCACAGGTCTGATAAAAACACAGACCTCAGCGGTAGAAACAAACAGTGCCCTAAATACAAGCAACCTACTGAAGTCATTATTGAGCATCACCGATGCCAATCCTCAAATGATTCAATAGCGGAGAATTTCCCAGCGTCACAGTGCTCACAATACAGCCTTCGGAGGATTTTTAAGATAATTGAGCTGTTGTCAGCTTGCTGGTTTGGTTTTTTAAGTTTTCCTGTCACGGGCTGTTACCCAAATCGCATCTATGCAGGTTTCGAGCCCAGACAGGACACCGACACTTCTCGCCACAGAGTGAAGACACATTGTAAAAACACCGTAAAAGCAGAAGCTCAGTATTTACTCAAGCTTCTTCTTTCTCAACGCTTCTTCCTCGCAGAAAGTGACAAGTTGGAGACACCGGGTACATCACGAAAGTGCAGATGCTCGTGCCCTCATTACACATTAACAGAGCTCCGGGAAGTCCCAAGGACCCAGAAATGCCTCATAAGCCTCCCTGAACCACCTTCCAAACCAGAAAATCAGCTTTTCTCCCTCTGTTTTCATATGACTACGCGACGCCGCCAATTCGCGTAAACTCCCCGCTAATGAGCACAAACACAAGTTTGGCTAATTCTCGCCGATTTTACGTAACCGCTTGGCCACTTTTCGGAGCCGCCCTCAGACGGCTCGCGCCCACCACTCACCTCCACTCCTTGGCGGCAAGGCCCGCGGCCTCCATGCCCGGGGTTCCCGCGGGGAAGCGGTGCCCGAATGACGGGGAAAGGGACGGGGAAGGGGACAGCGGAGCCCCCCGAGCTCCCCGCGATCCCCTCGCTCGGCCCGGCCGCGGCCTCCGCGCCGCCCTCAGCGCTCCGCGCCCATTGGCGCGCGTGACGGGGGCGGCCCCGCGCCGC
Source organism: Pomatostomus ruficeps (assembly GCA_013400735.1). Classification (NCBI taxonomy): domain Eukaryota; kingdom Metazoa; phylum Chordata; class Aves; order Passeriformes; family Timaliidae; genus Pomatostomus; species Pomatostomus ruficeps. Next base: position 115,784 of record VYZT01004137.1, on the reverse strand, counting down.
GCCACGGCGCCCCCTCGCAGCCGGGAGGACCCACGGCGGCCCCTCAGGGATGGCACCGAGACCCCCCCAAACCCCAAAAACAAAACAGGCGGAGGAGGCGAGAGGCTCTGTCTAGTATTTTATTAGATTTCGTTTCCAATATGCCTGTATTGGAAGATTTAGGAGACAAAAAAGGCACAAACTCACATTTAAAGAAACGACGAGATAATCTAACCCATTCTACAAAGTGTGTGTTGCCAAAGGAAAAAAAAGAGCACGAAGAACCCATGGGGACGTGGCGGGAGAGACCAGCGGGATGAGCCCAGGGGGCTGCGGGATGTGCGGGGCAAGCAGCCCTGTCAGCAAACCAGCCTGACCCAGGCTGCGCTGAGGGGGCTGCCCCGGACCCCCAAACCCACCTGGCATGGATGGGAGTGGCGATCCCAGCGCATCCAGCCCCTCTGCATGGACCTGATCCCACCGGGAGCCGGCAGTTCCAGGGGTTCTTGCCAAAGCTGATGAAAGATACGGCACGGGAACGCTGCGTGATCTTTGCTATGCTCACTAGCAGGAACCAAGCATTGAGACTGAAGGGTCTTTACAGGATTTGTCTATCCAAAGGCTGAGGGATGCTTCCACTTAGGATCAAATTGGAAGGACAGAAAACAAAGGGCAGGGAGCAGGGGGGGGAGTATTCAGGCTGAAGTTCCTGCAGTTCCTCTCCCCCCCCCTCCAAGTTTTTCCACTAATCAGGAAAGCTTTGTGTAAAAGCTCTTACTCTGAAATCAGAGGATCAAAAAAGGATTGCAATGGTGGAATGTTACAATCTGCTTCCACGGCGATTAGTGCCATCAGATGGAAAGCCTCTTGGATAACACAAACTGAAAGAACAAGTGTGCTATATGTATTCTCAGGTCGCCCTCAAGTGTAAGAATCCCTCAAAACGTAACCAACGAACACGAACAGAAGTCAGTGCATAAATTCTCTGTTAAAAATACTTCAAACTGAAAGAATTCTAACTGGGGCCTACACTCCTAGAATACTTCTGGAACAGCTACATGACGTGTCATGAAACATCCTGGTCCCAAATAGCCTCATAGATTAAAATTTAGTTTCTTTACCTATTTTACAATAAACTTGTTTTACTTCTGCCTGGTGAGATTGCTAAAACCCCTCAAACCCCACCCCAACCCCGCAGAACCGTCTGAGGTCACTGAGAAGAGCCTGCCAGAGTTACTGGTACAATTCAGAGCTTATTGCACTTAGACATGAGTAAGGCAAAATAACAAAGTAAAAGTAAAGGGATAAACTGCCCCCTCCCCAGAAACCAAACGCCATCCTCTCCCTACAGAGCACTCCCATCTTCCCTCACACTGAAAACAGCTCTGATCCCAGCACAGCCTGGCTCAGCAGGGAATGGGATCATTCCAGGATCTCCTGCTTGCAGGAGTGGGAAGGGCTGGAGGAGTCAGTGTATTACAGAATGCTAAAAAGATTCCTCAAAAGTGGTGATACACCCACAACTGATTGGCATTCAGGGTTTCATGTTAGTGCTGCCAAACACAGAAGTGGAAAATAAAGTTATTACTACTAGGGGGGGGAAAAATCAAACATTGGGCCTCAGGGATAAGCAAAGTAGGATTTTTTTCTCATATGTATTGAAGAAAGCAGCAATTCTTTGATTCTGTTCTGCTTAGTTGATTGTCTAAAGCTGATATCAACGTAAGGACAGGTACAGTATTTGAGTTCACTAAATAACTCTTTACATTAACAGTATCCTCTGTGATTTATAATAACCAACAGATATCCTAGAAAACTGCAGGTCTTTACAAGTTGCTTTTTTTCTCTTACAGCACAAAAGGAGATATTTTAGTCAGTCTTGCAATGGGAAGAATATTATTGCTGAGCAGAACCACCGCCCCAGGCACCTGGATGTAACCAGATGCCAAGACCTCACTTGTAAACCAGCCTTTGCAACATCCCAATTTGTCCAGGGAGAATCACATTGTTATTCTTAGTCAAAACCATTTCAGCTTTGTGAGTTACGGGAAGTCTTAATAAATAAAGAACCAGGAAGTTGCAACATCTGTCAAGAAAGATTTTTTAAGACTGACACGCACAGCTGGAGGACAACAGAGCTACATGGGCCAGAGAGGCCCCTAAAACTGAAATTCAACAGGTAAGTGCTGAAGGCCCCAGTACAGGGCCTGATTGCAGCTTCTGGGCAGTCTTTAACTCCTGTATGTTAGGACAGAACAAAGTAATGCCCTGCAGAAGCCACAAATCACAACCCATCACAACTCTCTGGCTGCTCCTCATTTTGTACTCAGATTACCTGCCATTAAACGTCTCCCTCTGGGAGCAAGGGTGAGAGCAGAACATTTTGTGGAAGAGTTTTGCACTTTTACATATGGACAATTTCCCTCTCCAAACAGACATTCAAAGAATGGTGAAGGGCTGGGCAGAAACACAGGTGGCAGTTTATCCCACTTGGAAAAAACAAAAACAAAACCAAAACAAAAATAACAAAACAAAACAAAAATTCTAAGTCACCACATCACAAGACTATTTGAGCTAAAAATGTCACTTGGAAATCAAACAGGGCCACATGGAAATTGGACTGAACACAATGAAAAAAAGAGGAGGGAGGAGTCATAAATACAGCGATCTCTAAGTCACACGGCTCCGAGGAGGACCCTCCTTGGGACACACGTGCTAACATTGGAGTGCTTAGTACCAGACTGTCTATTTGCTCACAATATTAAGGGGCATCTAGAATTAGCTATGGGAGGTTTAAAATCGCCTGCCAGTTGGACAGAGAAAGGCTTGATCCAGAGATGGTCCGTCAGTCAAGGGTGTGGATTCCCTGGGCCTTCCTGACGACTGTCTTGCAAACTGAAACACAGAGACAACAGGGAAACGTGTCAGGATGACTGGGGAAGAGCAGAGTGCCAAGGGAGGCGTCAGACAACCTCCAGGGAGCACACGTGAGTCACAAGGCAGACAATGTATCCCCACACTGCCGCACAGCCAGGGGACATGGGAAAGAAAGAAATAGAGTGGTGGAAGCTGCGTTCAAAAATGAAAACGTATCCATCAAAAGACAGCCCTCCCTCATCTTGTGTTCCTCACCACCGAGCAACATGCAGATAGCAGAGGGCAAACCGAGGTGAACAGAGGATGTGGTTCTGCCCCACCCCATTCCTTCCAAAGACAACTAGGATGGCATTTTACTGCCCTAACAACCTGTTCTTCCCAACATAAATGAACAATCCCTTCTTTCTCCTTGCCTTCTTACTTCTCTAATACTGTGGCATATTTTTGCACAGTGTCTAAAAAAAATGTGGCAAAACCAGCCCCAAAACTGATGACATAATTTAGCAGAATAGACAGAAAACAAATCAAAAGCTTTAAAACTATCATTGCTGCTGCTCCTGCAATGAGCAAGTTTTACTCCACGCCTTGGATCATTAGTAAATACTCTTAACAAGCAATGGAAAAAATAAATTCCTTGCAAATATGCTTGGAATGTTCAATTTCCAACTGTATTCTAAGCATTTGCATGTCTAACTTACTGTTTTTGAGACTGACAAAAGTTTCTCTGCAAGTCACGGAAAGTAACACATGCAATACAGAAATAAGAATAGCAGTAAAATCTACAGAAGATTCTAACACATTTTTCTTACACTTTTCACTCAGACATTTCTTTAGAATAGTTCTGAAACGAGGCAGTAAACCTCGCTCATCAACCTGGCAGTGAAATGGGTTCAATATAAAAACAATCAATACCACAGATTTGCCTGTCAGAAGCTATGAGCAGGATCACTTTTCACACAAATGTTGGGGGTTTTAAAGCAAATAGAGCAATACAGAGTTTTGTCAAATCTCTTGATACCTACAGTGCACAAGGAGGGAGTCATATTAGTCATCTGCAGCCGACATTCCTTTCACTGGATCTTTTTCTCTCATCTGAAAGAGGAAACAGTGTTCAAGTACTGATTCTCACATGTTTTATCTCAGAATTTATCAGCATGGAACACCTCCTGTGTGTAAGACATCGATCATATCTCAGTATCCCAAAGCAGTGATTGTGAAATGCACATGCAGGCATCATTTCTGGTAAAGCTGTGGGTTGGCAACAGATTTGGAACCTTTATCCAAAGGCCAAGAGTGTACATGAAACTATAATGAAATATCCTGAGGCATGAAGGGAGGGAAGGGTGCAGGGCAGGACACAAACAGTGGAACAACGTTCTCATTATTACCAAACTTGTGCTTCTCAGAATAAGAATCCTGTTGCATACCCCCACCACCTGCTTATGGTGCTTAGAGCTAAAAAACATTTTACTCAACAGGTTTCTGACAACTAATGAGGACAAAATCGACTATTCAGCTTTGGGTAAAAGCAAACAGAAGATACTGAGGCAGTAAATGAATCATTGCCCCTCATTACCTGTGGTTCAATACATTTACTGGCTCAACAACAAACAGAAGGAGAATTCCATAATGATTAGGAGGAGATGCCAGCACAATGGACTCATGGGCAATCGTTCAAAGCGCACGCAGCGTGGCCCAAATAGCAGGAGCGCTATTCACACCATGCCCCGACAGTGCAGCAGCCTCTCCTCTCTGCTGCGCTGGAGAGAAGCAGCTCCTCACACATCCCACACCTGCCCTGCTTTCCCACTGACCTCATCCAGCTGTCTCTTGGTCTCCTCCTCCATCCTACGAATGTCCTCCATAGTCAGATCAACCCACTTATCAAGCCAGCAGAAGAGCTGCCGGTGGAAGTTTGTGAAGAGACGCTTTTCTTGCTGCAAAAGGAGGAATAAAACACAAACCAGCTTAGTCACAGGGCAATTACCATGGAGCTCACAGGATTGTAACGATTTGCAGAGATGTGTACACTGAAGCATCAGCTCCCTCGCCCACCTTTCCATCTAGATGCCACAATTGGAAACTGGAGACAGCTAATTTTTATTCTTTTATCAGAATATCTAATCTAGAGCCTTGAATCCCCAGAGAAATGCCTTTTTTTTCCCCTCTAAACCTAGACAGCAGTCTGCACACTGCAGTGAAGGAATTAGTGAATTTCCTTTGATTTGACAGTATTGTTCTGACTGAATAAAGTGCTCCAAGTTGGGTTTACTTAGAGCATGAAAGCTGGCCTGGAGATGCAGAAAAAACAGAGAAACAGGTATTTTTAAAATCCTTAACTTGCTAAAAACTGGAAGTTAGGAAGTGTAAAAGGCTGACATGCACCTATCTTGGTTTTTTTTTCTTTTGCAATGACCTAAAAAATGCCTAAACTTGTTTTTCACAGCTGAAAACCTTCCAGCAGAGGTAACTAATGTGCACAAGCTGCTCCAGGTTTGGAGCAATTTATTTCCATTTTGTAAGAGATAAACTAGGCAAAATCATTATATTAGAGATACACAATGCCTCTCGGAAAGACCTCATTAAGGAAGGACACTCCAGTTTCACCAATTATGGTTTCATATCTGATAACCTGCTCTCATCAAAAGCAGCTTGAATACTTTGATGCAAACCTGCAGATGCTCATAAAAAGAAAGGGATTGAAGACACTGCTTTATTCAGGGCTTTTGTTAGAGGTATTTGAAATCCTGTAGCACCACGGTCATTCCCCCTTGGAGCTGTCTTTAGATTGCATCACCAGAGAATTGCTTTTGCAGAAGCAGCTCTGGGGTTTATCAATATTAACCACGGAGAAGTCTCTGTGATCTGAAGGCACAGGAATTTTATGAACACAGCATTACCTGGAAAACCATACACAACCATTCCCAGGTGTGGCACCCTGCTGCAGCTCTTGGGTTATAGACTCTGCCACAAAAAAAGCTCTTTTCAAGATACCAATTATATTTTAAGTTAATAAAATTTCCAACCATCTGCTTGTTTTTTAACACAGGTTTTTCAAGCAGCAGACAGGGAGAGGAAAACATGACTAGAGCTCCAGAACTTGCCAGAAAGATCTTCAGCTACTCAGGATCAAATAGCTGGAGCTATCTCCCCACAAAAATGTTTTGCCCCTGAGCAATGTAATTCCAGTATAAATGCATCACCTCATCACTCACAAATCAACTACCAATTCTGATCTATCAAGGCAAACCAGCCAATTTACCTTCACACATTAGAGCCAAAATGTTCAATAGCCAATTCACAGAACTACCAGCCAGTCCTGCCCTTAGATTAGCAGCAGATTGAACCCAGCTTTAACTGACTGCAGAATTTCAGGCAGAGGCATCGACTGCTACAGCAGGTGGGGCATGAAACGTGCCCCATTTCCACATCCCTCCCCAGCACAGAACTCACCTTCTGTATAAAGTTCTCCACTTTATTCTGCAGACCCCACCACTTGAACTTGACTGTTACCAGCTTGTAAGCACACATGTATGGACAATCTGACTGCTTCCCCAGGTCCTTCTGCAAAGACACAAAGATATTCACATTAAGCCTCTGGCCACATGTCTCCAGGAAAGCAGCTCCTTCGGTCCTAACTATGAAGTCTTTCACAATTCCCCACAATCCTCCTGCATCCTTACACTTTGCTTATCTTTTATTGACAGGTTTTGTCACACCTTTGCTCACCCTTTTTCCAGGGTACAGAAGACCCTAGTTTCCTTCACAGGTGGCCTTCCCTCCATTTTGAGAACAGAATATTCCTTCCTCTCCTCTGTTGTCCACCTTTTCTTCCATTAAAATTACATCTTTCAGTATCTTCACTGTGATACCAAGGCTACTTTGCTTCCTGAAAAGTCTCTTGACAAAGTCCCTATCTAAAACATTTTGGAATTAGATTATATCATCTCAGTCATAATTATAAAGCCTTAAAGAAACTCCATAAGGTTCCCTATCTCCTGTTACAGGAGCCATAACCACTCTTCCCAAGTGAATCATATCAGCCTCAGCTTCTGCCAAGTTTGCCTGCTACAAATCAGACCTGCACACCAGAAGCTCCCCAAATTCCACTCAGGGTCCCTTTTACAGACTGGTATTATATCTGCACTTGTAATGTCTCCAGATTGCAAGGATTTCAGTGAAAGGTTAAACACTGCTGGTCATTACTCAGCTATTTCATACTTCAATTCTCTTGAGCTGAGCACCAGACAGCTCTGGAGATTTCCTGGAACTCATTCTCTTTGTACTGAACTCTTTCATTTCTTTTAAAATCAGAACAGATTCAGTGCTGAGTTCTGCATTTCCTTCTATAGAAGTGATTCCAGTGTTTTACAGATTTATCTTTGGCTCCATGCCCAGTATCTGTCCTTCACTCATTGCAAGCTGCTACAGCTCCTGAACTCATCGACACAAACCTTCCAGTTGGGACCCAGAGGTCCACGTCCAGTCTTGACAGATTTAAATCTTGCTGGATCTTCTTCTGCCTTGTAATCCTTTTGGACAGATACAAAGATTAAACACAAATTATTCCACTGTTACCCAGCTGTTCTCTCTCACAACGGATTTACTTTCCTGGGGAAAGAATAACCACTGCCTTCTCAAGAGCTACTGTTTCCAGACCTCAGCATTAGGTCAGGCACTCTTCAAGGAAACATTTCTCCCCCCTGTGCTGTGTCCTAGACCTATGAAGGAGTGGTAACAAACTGTCAGGACCTTTGTAAGGCTATCAGAAGGTCTGTAAACCCTCAGGGGAAGTTTCATGTAACCACTTGTACTTTGGGAGCTAAACAGTGCTGCTACAGAAAGCAGCTGTGCCCTGGAGCTGCGCTATCCAAGATTTTTCACAGCACTGTATCAATGTGATGCTCACATGCTGCTCACCAGGAGAAAACTACAGTCAGGCTCACAGTACCACCATGAAAATGGTACCAAATACTGTTTGAAAGTCAGGAAACTCAACCAACATTCCATTTTTATGCAGTGGCTTTTTCTTCCCAGTACAGTACAGAAACAGCCCTTTCTTTCTCACAGTAACTGTGGTGATTCTTAAAACTAAGTGGTAGCTACATCATTTCCAGATACACTTGTGAAGCCATGGGTCAGTTTCAAAAAGGGGAAGTTTAAGAGAGATCCTGCCTGGAAAGGGGAGTGCCATTTCCTGCTATTCAAGCACTTCAGGCAGCTGCAGTGCTGTAGAAATACACTATTACATGCACAGACAACACATTTTACAGGCAGCGCGGACACAGTTTTTAAAAGAGTTTTTCCTCTGGCTCACAGGAGTGGTTTTAAGGAACACCTTTCCTCCTCTGTCCATCCTCTCACTTGTCCTGCTGCCTGTGACCATCCCTGGAAACAGAGTTTGTCCATGATCCCCCCTTTCAGAACAAGGCCTCCCCCACAGGGAGCTGTTACCCACCTACCCTACCTTGGGGAGTACTTGGCTCCGATCAGCAATATCTATGTAAATGGCTTCTACGCTCTTCCATACCTCTGGCTCCAGTTTGTGCACCTGCAGGGAAACAACGAGACTCGAGGAGCTGGTTCAGTGACAGAACACTCCCATTGTAAGGACATAAAAAGCCAGACGGAAATGCAGACACCCAGCGCTCCCCTTCCAGCTACAGAGAGGCAAACACACAATGGCAGAGTTTCTAAAGAAGCAAAGGTGCTCACACACAACAAGTGCTTGGGGGTCAATTTTATTAATATAAATTTTATTTATGTGCGAAGCCAACAGAAGGAAGTCTCTGCCTTGGTAGTGAGATAAACATTTGCAATGCAGGAACACAGTGAAGAGACAGTTCCACACAGCACTTCTCTGATCCAGCACAAAAAGCAGCACTGTGACATTAAAGAGATGAGTAAAACACACGACACAAGTACTTACATTCTCTTGTGTTCCAAGATCTGATTTATGCCAGGTTTCAATTTTGATCAGGAAGTCATCCTTCATATACTCATTCTGTCATCAAAATAAAGCTTCTTGTTATTCTTAGGATATATAATTTGTCTTATTACACAGATAAGCTGCAGGAGAATCAACTCAAAGAACTGAATAATTCAAAGAATGAACTCTCCATTTGACTGGGGTCTGACTTAGGAAATTTCAGAATTATTTGTAAACAGATCATAGCTTTCAGCAAAATTGATGGATCATTAATTAATTAAGATTAAATAAACCACAAGCTGTTCACCACAAAAAACATAAGTTCTATTGTTTTAGTGAAACATTTGGAGTTTATAAACAGCTCTTTCTTTAAAGGACAATATCTGCCACTCTATTTAGAGTTTAGAAGGGGGAACATAAGTTAGTAGGCAGAAACTGTCTTTTCCAAGAGATTACTGATCTAGCACTGAGTACATATTTTGATGCAACTCTTCCAATTAATAACAATATTAAACTGATGTGCTGAGAGCTTTTCACACTGGAAAGGGAAGGGACAAGAAGCACAGTTCTGCCAAGTAAGCAAAAAACTTTCCATTTCTCACTATTACTGTGAGCAGCAAAGGACTCCCAAAGGTAACCCTATCCTCCCTCAGGGGAGCAGCAACAAAGGCACAAGCCGGTGAAACACGCAGGACGTAGAAAGGAAATATCAAATTCAGAAGAGAGATTACTCAAAGGGACAGCATGGCATGAGCTAACTGGCTTTTACTAAGTTTACCCAGGCAGAAGCTGGTTCCCATTTGTAAAGCTGAGCTTTGTTGAGCACAGACAGGTCTCTGTCCATGGTCACAAAGTGTCTCTGGATACACCACAGCTCATCAGGGGTGTTAATCTATGTGATCCTACAATGATAAAAGCTGAAGTGCCTTTAGCTCAGGTTAAAGAGCTTCTTATGTCCAGAAAACTTAATTTCAGACATTATTCCATAGATCATCAGTAAAAGCAATACTTACTGTAATAACTGGTCCAAGAAATCAACACATGAAAAGAAAGAGACACAGTACTTTAGTGAACAAAGGCCGTACAGCAACCACTGCCCTCCTCCCACTCTCAGCCAAACAGGGACAGCTCCAGCTTCCCGGGGCACTGCTGGTACCTCTGAGGGAAAAGACGGGGAAGTTGATAAAACCCAGCTAACTTCAACCCTTTTCCTCTGGAAATTCTCAGACTCGGAGAAACCCAGAGGAGCAGCAATTAATTATGCACTGCCACTTGTGCTCCCTGGCCCACAGCCAGCTGGATGAGAAGATGGAATAAGTATGTTCAGCTGACAGCATTTTACTAATCCTTTCTCAGCTTGCAGATAAGGAGCTTCTCCACAGTTCCAAAGGAAACCCATGCTGGATTTCAGGCCAGTGCAGACCTGCCTGGAGTAACCAGACCCTCTGCATCTCTGCTGCTCGTGGTAACTGAGCTCCCTGGACACTGAGGCTCAATTATTCAACACAGAAAAGCAATTAAGATCCTGTAACAGTCAGCATCTGCTCCACCTGAGCCTACCTGAGCAATTCTACTCAAGCAGAAGGAAGTCTGAAGCTGGAGCTGAACTTCTCTGGTCTGTTCGGAAGTTTGACATGTGGCCTTAATTAAGGAGCAATTTGATTTTAGAGCTACTGTAACAATTTGTGAGTTCCCAACCTAGCATCCTGCAGACAGTTACCATCCCAAATCACCCACCATGCACACCCAGCTGCCTTAATTACCCACTGCTGGCCTTGGACTGTTCTGAACCCCTAGCATGTGAAAATTGCTTTTTACAGCAATTCTGCAGAAAGCCAATTACTTAGACTGACATGTTGGGCTGGAAGGACAGAACAAGAGGGCAGAGCTGAGGCTAATTTTTCAAAGGCTGAACTTCATCTCAAAGAACACTTCATTATTTCTGCAAGAAGGAAGTGGGGTCTTTTTCTGCTAGTCCCAACAAAATAGTGAATAAACCAGCAATAATTATAAACCAGGGCCTTCCCACTTTGCCATGACTTTGTGCTGTGACTATGCAGCTGCCTCAGAACAGGTTCTTTCACCTCCTTAACTTCTTCCCTGTGGGGAAGACTCCTCATTTGTAAAGCAAACAAATTAATCTCTTCAGAAATGTCCACTGGAACTTCAGCGCTGAGCTTGCTGCAAATTAGGACCTGCTTCTTGAGGCATCACAGCAGCAGCTCCTACACGTTTCAACTGCAGTCATAACTTCTCAGTTTCTTGACATTTGGCCACAGGCCATGGTTACACTCAAGAGTGGAACACACATCAAATTGCTTTTCTAAAAACATTTAAGCAACATTAATATTTAAGTCAGACTGCACAGAAGAACACCGCTCCCCTTGGCTCCAGCCCACAGGTACAACCATTAGACACTCCTCACTTAATTTTTACTGCACAAGTTGTGAACTCATACAACAACAACAACCCCATTTACAGTTTGTACTCTCAAAGGAGCTAAGCAAGGCTGCTGTTCAAAGTACATAAAAACAACATATTACAGCACAAACAAGTGTGCAGAATTGCAGGAAGTTATAAGCTAGGCATTTAAATTCCCTCAATCTGCAGTACTGCTTTGATAATGGCCCATAATATGCATATTAATTGAGCTTTTCAGAGGAGAGACAGGGAAATGTAAGAAGGATGATCGTGTAGAATTAAATAAAAATGCCATGAGGCACAATGAAGTTAAAGCACTGCTTTATTCCAGTTTAGAAGGCTCTGTGCAACAGCTGATGTGCAAGCAAGCAGTGCTCCAGGGAGAGCATGGCAACACCGCCTCAGACAGGAGGGCAAAGGCACCAGCAAATCCTACACTCAAGTTTAGCTCCTACTGCGTCCCTGGCTCTTAAATTTCAGATTCTAATGACAGGGCTGAAAGCCTGGTTGCTCTAAGCCAGCACAGCATTTTCTGCTGCCCAAAGATTCACACCAGGGACTCCAAATCTCCTCATGTCCAACCAAAACACCTGAGTGCATCCAAAGGAAAACGGGAACACCCCAGGCAGCCCCACAGCACAGCCATGGAGTCTCACAGCTGTGGGTTCTCCCATCCATGGGTTCTCCCATCCATGGGTTCTCCCATCCATGGGTTCTCCCCTCCTGCCCAAGCCCAGCAAGGGAAGGCTTCAGCAACTTTTCCAAGCTTCTCTTGCTCCACGTCAGGCTGGCAGATTCTCTAAACAGATTTATCAGCCTCCGCATCAAAACTGCCTTCTGCTCCAACCCCCACAACAAAGCACTTTCTATCTCATATTATGTTGCTGTTTATTACAGCTGAGGGGGTTTTGGTGGCTCTGTTATCATTTCTACCATATCAAAACCTGAAATTTCTTTGATTGTGTTGAAAAGTCTTGTACTTGATTTTAGTATCCCGTGTTTTCTACTTAAGTAGAATTTTAGCAGTGTGTAACTGAAGGAAAAGCAGCTGAAGAACAACAAAACAAGTAACCCCATACCTTTGTTTCAGAAATTGGTGGAGAAGGAAAAGAGGAGGAGGAGGAGGAGACAGCCAGGCATTTAAATCAGTTCAGTGGGTTTAACATGGAAATAAACTAGACATTTACTATCTAATTTAAGTAACAGGCAGCAAGAAAACTGCATAAAATTTAGAAAGGTTGCAAACAACTTGTTTCCACATCTTATGTGAGACATTAAAAATTTATTCTAAAGTTGATGGCAGTGTCTGAATTTTGTATTTGAAATATCCATTCCACTAGACTGCTGCATGTAATTTCACAGACTGAAGTAACACTATCCTCTCCCACTGCAGAGCTTTTTCCTTCTTTTAAAACACTTCATTTAAAATTCACTTAAATAAATCGTCAAAAAAATGGGGTTTTATGTATTGAGTTTCAAGAACAGTTGGAAATTTTAAGTGTCTAGTTCCCATAGCAACTGTACCACTACCAACTGCCCTTCAGAGATACAAACAGCATAAAATGCTGCCAAAACCAGTACACAAGTTTGGAGGCAAAGTCAAATTTTCAGTTTACAGCAGTGAAGACCAGAGAAGCTGTAGTGGTTAAACACCATGGCTGGGACCTACAGTAAGTAAATACCAAACACTGCTGCAGAAAATGGGTTTGACATTATTTCACCCCTTCACACAGCTTCCAGAGCCTCACCCTGCCTTTACAGCCGGATTCACTTCAACTGCAGCATTCTCTGCTCAACCCTCACTGACCTCAGCTCCTGCAACTGAGCAAATACCCAAAAGACATGTGCTCCCTTCAAACTGCATTAAGCAAGAGGCAGCTGAGATCTGCCCTGTTCCCCTTTTGCATCGTCCACTGGTTTTCCCACCTGGCTAAGCTGCACTTGAGCACATAAAATCATCCCTCGTGTATTTATTTCGTTAGTATCACACAGCTGTTCCTTTAGGAGGACTAACACCTATTTCTTGGTCTGTTCTTTTCCTCTGTCACTCATTAGCAGCACATCAGACAAGGGCAGTTCTTCTAACATCTCAGCACTGTATTTTGCTTTTCCTAACCACAGAAGGGGCTTAGAGAACAGAAATCCAAGATTTAAGAGCTGGAACAGCTTCTCTACTGGTTGTGTCTTTCCTTATCCCCTCCTACCCTTTATCCCTGCTCCCAGAAAACAAAAAGGCAGAATGCAGGGTCCTTCCTCAGGCACTCACCGGTTCTGCAGTAGGGATAGGCATTCCATGCTTTTTCGTGTATATTCAGAGCTCCTTCAGGGGCCAGCATTCTCACAAATGTTGGCACTTTGCTGCAGAAATTGAAAATAAGAAGAAAAGCATTGATAAGGACTACAGGGAATGAGAACTGTGGCACAGACACTCTGAGACAGGCAGGACATCACCTGGAATGCAGAAACTGGAGATCTGCAGTTCTGGAATTGGCAGGGTTCTCCCCAACCCCATTATGTTGTTTTCCAGAGATGCCAAACCGGACACGTTAGTCTAAACTTTCTTTACATAATGAGAGATTAAACAAATGAAAAAAAAACCAAACCAGGAGGCTGAAAGCAAGTTGAAATCTAGGAGGTATTTTGCTCTTTAGCCAAATTCAAATATGAAAATACTGGGTGGCAGGATCAGACTTGCTATGAACAGCTCAAAGCCAGATTTTCTTGGGACAACAGCCACGTTTACAGGGCTGGGTGGGTGGGTGTCCCGGTGATTCTCCCTGCCAGGAGCTGTTTTACTCCTGCCTTACCTCTGCATCTTTCAGCCTTTACATCACCTGATTTACACTTGCTGCAACCCCACTGCATCTTCCTCTGGCTCCTCCTGCCCAGCACTGGGAATGAAATAGTTCCCATACCTCTGTAAGTGGTAGATCTTGTGTGTGTACTGCCCACGCTCTCCATCTCTCTCGTAGGGTTCGTTCACCAGGACTTCCACTCCTTCACCTCCACCAGTTTCATTTTTGCTGGCTTCTGCCACGGAATAGAGCTGCCCCACTTGATACTGGAGAAGTTAAAGACACATGATTACGATGGCTATAATTTAGCAGAAGTAATAACTTTGCCAGGAGAAGCCAAGGACAAATTTATTACCCGGGGACAGGGCAAATGAAAGGACATCCACTTGTGTGGGCAGCTAAGCAGCTCATTTAATTTCATTTGAGACAGAAAGCTTGAGTGGTAGTTAGGAGGAAAGCACTGCCAATAAGATAGTTACCTTTAACCCTGGAATCTCAGGCTCCAGACCAACACAAAATCAGGAGAAAGCAGAAAAGATGAAAGGAGCATCAGAAAGAAAGAAAACAGAGATGATCTCAGGCCTACTGTAGCAAAATCCCCTGGGTTTCACTCTTTTTGGCACACAGGTGTCCCCAAAGGATGGAGAATAAAGTACTGCAAGTCCTGAAGCAATAAGCACCCTGTACTGCATCCAGAAGAATCCCAAAGAAATTCATATCAAGGGTTTTTCACAAAATGCAAGATAAGAGGGAAGGGAAAAAACCTGAGAAGGGAGACAGAAGATAAAGGGTACTTGCACCACCTGATTTAAGTGCTGCAAGAAACAAACTTGTTAAATGTGCACAGCTCAGGAGCCCCTGAGGGTCAAAGATGAGCATCCCCCACACGCAGTTCAAACAACTGAGTAAGAAGCCTGAAGTAAAGAGGGTATTTTCATCCTGAAAACTTTATCTAAAGAAATAACTGAGCCAGTGTCCCAGAAGACCAGTTGATCTATGTTGTCACTGCTCCCCCTGTTATTTTTCCTATTATCTTTGGTTTGGGTTGTGTTGTTATTGGGTTGTATTGCATCACACTCCCTCTTAGCCACAAGCTTAAATCACTACCAGGGAGAGAACAGAATTTCAACATACAGTAAAATTCTTACCCTAAGATCATTTCTCAGTCTCTTACAGACACTTACTTGGAAGCATTATTTCCCAGAAATCACTTAAAGTACTTGATACTACACAATTTCTTTCATAAGAGGCATTCACAAATGTTTCCCAGGGCAGGGCAGAGGAACAAATCAAGATCATGAACAAAAGAGAACGTTCTCCTCTGCAGAAGATGTAAAGACCAAAACACTCTTGCAGCTGAAAAAAGGGATGCAGAGCTCCAAAGAAACATGATCAAATGAAGAAAATTCACACAGGTCTCTCTGAGGCAAAGTTAGATGAGCAAAGTTTGAGGATGAAGAAGCTAAACCACTAAGTTAGAGTTCTAATTTAACAGAGTTAAGTCTTCAGAACTCTTAAGTGAGCAAAACAGCAACTGTTGCCAAAGGCAACAGTACAGGGAGGCAATCTGAAAGGGTGATCCACAAAGTGTTTGGCACCAGAAGTGCAATGATAAAAAAAAAACCCCAAAAAAAAGCAAAACCCAAAAAAATTCCATAACATAACTACAAAGCAATGCAACACTGTTCAGGCCATCTTCCTCTTCCACAGCATAAGGCTCTGCATCAGAAACAGGAATAGCACTTCTGAAACCCAGCCTGGAAAAGTAGAATACTGCTCAGAGCTGAGAACCCAGAAATACTTCACTGGGCTGGAACATCTTCTGGAACGAAGGAAGATTTCTACCGTTGTTAAATTTTGTTGTCAGAGCATCCAAAATAACAACAGTACCCAAAGCTCTCTGGCACTTTGCACCATCTGGTGCCAACAAAGGCCAAGGAAATATTTATTCCTACTGGAAGAGTAGATGGCAAGCCAGACTAACAAGGAATGTATGTCCTGGCCTCAGGTAACATGGGGCAGAACAAAAATCAGAATATTTTCAAGCTAAGAGCAGCAGCTCTGCTGGATCTCTCCAGAAGGTCCTGGCCCAGGTTACAGGAGCAGCCCTCGCTTGGCTGGACAGTTCCTGGCCTGTCTCAGCAGGCTGAGTTTCAGGCTGGATTCTGGGCTGCAGTACAAGTCTCTGACTTTTGACATTTCATACCCCACACTGCTTTCCTCATGACTCCCCACATATGACCCACACAAAGCACAACACTCACGTCCCTCCAGAAGAGCAAAACATGGGAGTTGTGAAACTTTAAAAGCAAAGTTGCTTTAGCAGAGTAAGAGCCCCACAAATACTCATAGAACAGTGTTTATTATGAGTTTGGTAACTACAGGATTACAGGGGAGGACTGAATGGCTTTGAGTGCTTTGCAGCAAGTCCCAGGACAGGTCTCCAGGGGCACAAACTAATTCCTCTTAGTAACAGCCTCTTATTCATTCCTTCTCCCTTTCAAATATGTGGGTCAAAGTTCAGACACTAAGAAGATAAACCCTTTGGTTTAACATCTTTGCCATTTAAACTTCCCTGTTATTTCTGAGCCTTTAATCGCATTGATAAGAGAGGAAAAGGCCCAAATAAAACTGTCCCAATGAGCAAATCCCACATCATTTTCTCTATAAAGGTAAACAGAGAAACAGATTCTGGCTCTAAGAATCCGGACTCCAGACAGACCTGAGAGCTCCAAAAAACCCTTCTTCTCTTCTGCAAGAAGCCAACCCTCCTGCTCTGTGCCAAACACCTTTTATACAGCTGAGAGAATATCTTTATTGCACCAAATTTCCTCCAGAAGGCCTGATCTCAACAGAACCATCTTCAAGAGCAGTTGTTTTTCTGAAAGCCGCTTTGAACGCAATTAATAAGATTCCTCTGCGCTTGGCAAGCTCCTTCCCATGTGGAAGGAACAAAGAGGCAGCACAGAATGTGTACACACAGCTCTAATCCACACCAGCACTGCAGTGGCAGCTGGCAGAGACACCCACACGAGTCCACGCTCCCGAACTGGCACCGTGTGAGGCGGCACCGGTCAGGGAGCGGGAGCAAAACCTGGCACCCAACGCACAACAAGGAGATTCCCTCTGCTCCCTGCAGAGGGACAATGGATAAACCACCACAGCAGTGCAGTTTGCAGCCTGCACTTGAGCAGGACCACATTTTTGGCAGGGTTTCCACGCAGAAGACAGACTGCTACAGTCTAACTCCTACAGCCCAGCTTTCGAGTTTTAGTCATCGCCAGGGCTTCTCTTGCACCGTTTGGTTCCCATCTTGGCTAAGGAAGCAGCGCTGATCTCTGTGTTGATTAAGTCACAGCTCCCTAATGCCTTCCTGATCACTGGTTTTCTCTTGAATTCCATACTATCAGTTAAGATCCATTTGCTAAGGGTGGAGACCGAACGCAAAATCACAGAACCTCAGAGAAGACTCCCTCAACCTTTTCATGATGTCTCCAAGTTAGAACTAATTTCATTCCCTATCTTACACACCGGCATCAGACTTTTGCCAACAATTTGCACGCAGCAGGTGTGAACTCTTATGTCTTTTGAGCAAAAATCAACCATATAAAAATGAAATCAGAAGTCCTCCTGTTAGTCAGAGATGCTTCATGAGCAGCAACAGTCAAGAGCAATAACAAGTCTCCAGAGCCCTATTTAAGGGTTTTGTACACAAGGAAATCCTTGAAAGCAAGGAAGGTTTAACAGCTGCCTTGTAAAACAAGCAGTGCAGTGACCAAGTGGTGCACAGATGTGTCAGCATCTTTCCACACAGGAAGCGGGATGAAGCAATAAACAGAGCAGTAGTCATCCTCTGAGTCAACACTGGAAAGAACCTTTCTTAAGCACACCCAGGCACATAGGCAAAGCCAAATGAACTTTAGAACCCTTTCTGCTTAGGGAATGGCTCCTGAAACCTGGCCTATCACAGGAAAAACACCAGACCTTGGAAAGGGACATCACTCAGGGGACAGGGTGACAATGTGCAAGGCTGCGGAGAAGTTCAGTTTGGTCTGGTTTATCCACAGGCCAAGCACTGGACCCAGAGAAGAGGAATACACCTCCCGAAACAGATAATGCCAGGGCACCCTCAGACAAGGAGGTTGCTAGGGACTGACAGATTTATATCCAGCCCAAACCCTCAGTTTTCCACACAGGCAGCCTAGAGACAAAGCTCAAATGAGCCTGGCACTGACCGGCCAGGGAGGGACGAGAGCACAGCGAGGGACTCGCTTTAACTGGATGAAGGCTAATCCCAGTATCAGAGAACTTAGGAAAACCCCGTGTTGGGCTCCATCCAGTCTAACCCCTCAAGGAATCAATCTGTGTACTGATGCTTTGACTTCCTATTTACACAGCTCGATACCAAGGAGCTGTATCACTACAGGGCAGGGTTCCTGTTATTCAGGAAGGTCCTTTCTGTCCACTGAGCTCCAGTAACTTGACATTTACCCACAGCTTTCTCCAACCTGCAAGTTTGCATCCTTTGCTTACTTGATAAAGCTTATCATGTTACTCCTTCCTCTGTCAAGGACTCGCTCATGTAAGTAGCACTCAGGCACAGTTAAAGATCCAAACGTCCCTCCTCTAACACTTCAGTCTGACTTCTGTTAGAACTGCTTGAAACAGATTCATGCAGAAAGCATGAAAGCTACAAGTAGGGAGCAAGCAACAGACAGAACTTGTGGCATTAACAGCCTTGTTCTTGCTAGAACATAGATCTAAACCCACTCTCTGATCAGAGGTCTAGGCTTTCTGTCAGCATCTGACACCTGTCACAGCAGACTGAGCCACAGGAACAAGAAACTCAGCTTAGACACTGCTTTTGTTTTATTGGCCAGTCCCATGGCTGCAGGAATGCACTACATGAAGTTCTAACCTGTGTTCTGCCAAAAGAGTGAGAGTTATAAAAGGGATGTGCTTAAAAAAGTGCTGCCATGAGCCAGCCCACCACTGTCTACGCCACAGTAGCTGCTATATTCAGAGGAAAGAAAAATGAACAAGAGTGCTGTTATCACAGCTCTCCCTGAGAGTTAGAACAAGGCCTTGATCAGAGTTCAGAAAGCCAACGCTTACAGCCAAGGATCACAAAGGAAAAAAACACATCCAGAAGAAGGAATCTGCCACGGAAGTGCTGTAGACTCAGTAACTTCAATTTCTACCTTGTTAGTACAAAGATTAAAAAATTCAAAACATTTACATGGTCATTCTCTGCAAGAGGGGTGTTCATTGCAGGAGGGAGGAAGGAAAGGCAAGCTGCAGCTCAGAGGAAACAGGAGGGAAACAGTCACAGAGTCTGCACAGCTATTCCATTATCAGTTTGGTGCTTAAAATCACCATACTGATTAGAAACTACATTTCTTCTCTCAATTCAAGCTTTACTAAACAAAAATAATTTTTTCTGTATGTGAGAGCTAAATAGGACAGGTCTTAAAGAGTCCTTTTGCTACACCAGCCTCCTAAGTCAGAAGAAATTCTTGATCTTTGCCTAAGAGTTTAAAACAAAAGAGTTCCAGCAAAACACAGTTTAAAGGGTGACTTAAATTTGTACTAAAGCTTCCCCGTCGTGTTAAAAAAAATAGAAAAGAACAATAGTACTAATCAAAAGGAAACTGCACTTGAAAACAGCCTGACAAGTCAAGATTTATAATCAACCTATCTGAAAGTATTTTGTAAGAGAGATGATTGGTACCCTCAGATTTAATACAATTATTGGGTCAAAATGATGATGAATGAGTAACAGGTCCCAGGGGTTCCTTAAGACTGCTTGCATTTTCCAGTTTTTGTTCACAGAACCTGCTTGGATCACAGGTTTATTTACAGTTCTAAGGAAAGGAAGCAAGAAGCAAAAAACTTACCTCCTCCACAGACACGGGCAGGATAACGCGGCTGGAAGGGAACACAGAGACAGAAATTAGCAAATATCCCTGCAGCTGCAAAATTCCCACATTCCTCACGGAATGCACAGCTCTCCTCTGCCCCCAGTTTTCCAGTATCCACCCAGGACTCCTTAGGCCAAAGACTATTTATACAATCACCTCAAAGAGAACCAGTGTGGGATAGAACATAATTGCAACCCTCTCCTAGAACTCTGCCATTCAATAGATGCTCACTGGGGACACCTCACTGGCCTACAAATCAACACAGTGGTGTTCCCTGTCACTCCCAGCAATCCCATCTTATTCCTCATCAAGCTGCTGTGGAGGTTTCTGTGGGCCTCAGCAATTCTGCAGAGATCTGCAATAGCCACAAGGCACTGCACGATTTGCTCACATGTCCCAAAGCCGCAGGAAACAGCAGAGGAAAGGCTTTCTCAGAGCTCCCTGCAAGGGAGGTGCAGTCACTGCTTTATGTGAGTCACTTTTTTTCATATTGTGGTTTCCTGAATGCTTCTTAGAAGCAACTGGCTGGACAACACAGCAAAAACTGCCCCAAGTAACACAGATTTTTTTGGAAATGAAGCAATTTAAAGCTGATAAAAATACATGCATGTTAAGGCCTTCTTGAAAATTGGGTCTGTGTTTGATTTCTGTTTTCAGCAAGGATGATGTCGAACAAGGAACCAAAGCAAGGCACAGATAGGAAATGGATATGGCTACTGTGGGTGGAAGAATTCCCAATTCTTTGGGAATTAGTCTCAAAGAAACTGGGACACAATCAGGAAAAAAAGTCCTCTGTATTAATAAACAGACTTTTAAAAGCAAGAGCGGTGAAAACAGACTTTTTTTTTTTACACTTTACCAAAAGAACAAACTGCAGTAGGGGAAAAAGATTACAGATTATGCAAGATTACTTGTGACAGCAACACTTTATGCTGACTGCAAAGTACTGCAGAAAGAACTACTGAGAACTGCAAATGAAGTTTAGACTCAATTAAAAAAAAAGAATAATGAACTATAGGCACTCATTTTCACCAAACACATGGGGTTAATGAGCCCCAAGTTAGTTATTGCCAACAAATATCTCTTGTCTTTATGGAAAAGCAGCAGGAAACATCAGCTCAGTGGCAGTTCAAAAGCAAATCCAATATTAGAAACTGGAACAGCACACACAGACAAAAAGACAATTATGTCACTATAATCTGCCATGTATAAACATCTCGAATATTGCACATAGTCCTGGTCACCTTATCTCAAAGAGGATGCAGAATAAGTGAAGGAAGTTAAAAAAGATGATGGGAGACGGGAAAAAGCTTCTGGGTGAGAAGAAAGCAGTTAAGTCTTGGCCTTTGAGAGTAAAACCTGCTAAAAGGTCCAGGTATGGAAGAGCTTTAGAGATCATGAATGGTGTAAAAAAGGGAATGGAGAAGGAACAGTGACTGTTTTACAACAGAACAATCATTAGGCAACAAATTTTAGACCAAATCACGTTTGCTTCTTTACATCATGTCCACTGAAGCCATGGCATCCCTCCCAAACACAGGAAGTATAAGCAAATTTTAAATGGGATTTGATCAATTCATGGAAATCCACGAGTCACTTACTGGTAGGATACACTGAACTACAATTGTTTTACTCACTGTTACATATTGTTTCCTGAAAATACCTGCTGAAAGGCAAGAGGGAAGGGGTTCAACACCAGTGTGGTGTAAGGGAGGATAAAACTAAAAGGAAATGGATTTTCACAGGTAGACTTTGCCATCGAGCATGATGTTGGGTTAGTTACCTGGATAAAAGTGCAGTAAGAATGAAAAGAGGGACTGGATGAGAAGTAGAAGTGAAAGACCAAGAAAGAGGGAAGAAACAATGGCTTTGGAATGGAGCGAAAACATTTTTCTTTAGAAAACCTGGTGTAAAACATTGATGTAAGCGAATGAAATTCCATTTAGGAAACTGGAAGACACTAAATCTGAATATTATCTTAGAGTTCAGTGTTCATCAGTGGAGAAACAGAAACACAAACAAGATCAATGGTTTACAGTTCATTCAGCCCAGCAAACCAAGAGAGTGGGGGGTGAAAAACACAGGTGATAAAGGAGGAGGAGGTAAAACTACTCAGGAGGATCTTGAGAAAAAGCTTTGCAGGAGCAGCAATGGGAACAAAGCTCCCTAACTTTAGGACAGAACTTGCTCAATTTATGAGAAATTATATGATGTGGTTGGCCTGAAACTGGTGAGGAACATTTAAGATCCCTGTTAGATTAAAATCTGCCTCAAATGCCAGCAAAGGGAAGTCGGGCTGCAGAGAAGGTCAGTGTCACTTTCGTCACTTTACAGGAAAGGGAAGTGAATCTCCACACTCTGATTCTCCTCAAGGTCTTCCCAGGCAGTTTAAATCAAAATAAGGACAGCAAGCAAGACTCCAGCCGGCGTTTACAAACCCTGACACCAAAAAAAATGCAAACAAATGAACGAAATCCATGCAGCTTATCTGCAGCACAGATGGATAGAAATGCAAGATAAGTCCGCAAGTCTGACAGGACATCAAACGAAAACGTTAAAACCATCACTGCATAACCACCAGGGCAAGAAGCTGTAGAGAAATGATGATACAGACTTGTCTAGGAATAAAATGTGACATCAGGTTTTTGTTATATTGCTCTATTTCTGTGCCATCTCCTAAAATACTTACGGAGCACATAATAAAACCCATCTGATTTACTAGGGAGGGTGTGACAAGGGGTCACAGAGATGGAAGAATAATCTGCTCAGAGGATATGATGTTACAGATCATTTAGATTTTTACCACCTACGGTAGGAAGGCAGTAATTACCTGCATGCAACCAGAACTAACATAAATAACAGCAAAACAGTAATAGCAGCTCAAATAGCCAGCTCACATCAAAACAAGTGGTTTCAATATGCCTTAAACTTCCTGGAACATGAGATTTCATCAGAAACCACCTCAAATAGGATGTCAAATGGGCAATTTCGACATACAGCATCAAGAATATTTAAATCTGAGCCAATACAGTGACACAACTCAGAATGTGCAGCTGTTAGAGGTGGCTGGGAATCTCAGAATGTCAAAAATAAATGTTCATTTGGAAAGCCCAGTGGCAACCTTGACTGTCCTTAAAGCCACATATGTCTTACTAAGGACAAAACAAAGGGAAAAAAAGAAACGGTGTAATGACAACACTAAAAAAGGTTTAGTGACCTTTCTGAAAATACAAATACATGTAAAAGGAAACCAATGTAGTAATTCTCGTCTTTTAACCTTAACTCTCAACATCTACACCTCACATCTTGTTTCTGAAAGAGGCAGTGTGAATGACCAGTAGACATGCTGAGATGGTGAGGTAAATAATGGTGAGTAAAATGACTTTTGGAAGTGACAGTCATGAAAATGAACTGCTTGTACTGTCAGAAATCTGCAAATTCAAAGTACATATATTCTCACCTTTACAGCACAGCTCACTGATAATGAGCTTTACTGTGGTACAGGGCAAGGGATGGTGAGCAGAAGCATGAAAATGATACACAGATGTGAACAGAAATAACTCAGCCAAGGTGCTGTAAGAGAGAAAGTAGCAAATTCATAGGAAAATGTCAACAAAACAGATGTTAAAAAAGGAGTTCATTATCTTTTTGTGCACCTGAAGCTAAGGACTTAGCCCAGGTTTCTGCCTGCTATCCAGTTTAACACTACAGAAGGTATTGGTGTCTCTGTGTTACAAAGAGCAGCTCTGCTGCTGCTCTTGAATCCTACACTCCTATTGTTTGGATAGAAATAGCAGGGGTTTAAGGATTGGGGGGGAAAAGAAAGTTAATCAAGTTGAAAGACAACTGCAAGGTTCAGTACAACCCTCAACATAGTTTTAATATTTAAATCCACACCATGGTCCATAATCTTGCAAAGTAACTCCTGTAAGGAGGACACAGTCATGTAGGTAAATGTGTCTAAGAGAAGATCTGAAAACCCACTTTATCACCGGGATCACAGCTATCTTTTATGAGGGAATAAAGAAAAAAAATAAACAGAAAGCCTCTTCCACCAGTCAGAGGAAGTTCAAAATGATGGAATGCACTTAACTTGAGAATGCACTTGAGTTAACCTTAAGAATTCACAGGAAAGAACTATGTGCAGAGTGTGCACAGCTCTGAAGACAGCCAGCCAAAGTGCACCGGTCCAAGAGCATATTCCACGTTAGCAAGCACAAAGCTGCTGAACCAAGGACTGTGACACGCAACGTGACTAATAGTTACACACCCTCATGTGCAGCCAGTTTTCCACCCCTTCATCCCCATCACGGGGCAGGACAACCGCAGCAGCCTCAGGGTCAGCGAGGAACTCCAAGGTGAGGCTTCCACATGCAAAAATATTTCGGAGCTATCTTATTTCTGGCATTCTTGGGTGTCCCTCCTTGGAAATCACACAGCCAAAGGCGGGAGGGGATCAAAACCAGGCTTGACACTTGGCTCTGGTACAATGAGCACGGGGGAAAGCGCCCCTGCCTCCCTCAGCCCTCCCACAGAAACCCCCGGGACTGAGCCGGCTCCCGGCTCGGCCCTCGGCACCCGGGCACCGGCAACACCCACCCACCCGGCACAGCCGGTGCGGGGCCAAGCGCCCGCGGAGGCGGTGGGGGCACCGGCCGGGCGCCGCGGAGCCGCAGCGGGGCCGAGCGGACCCG
>VYZT01004137.1:57806-90902 GCA_013400735.1 Pomatostomus ruficeps | reverse complement strand
CGTCTCTGCGGCAACGGCTGCGTCACCTCCGCGCCGGGCGCGGGGCGGGCCCGCCGCCTCTGCCCGCCCCCCGGCTCCCTCAGCCGTCCGCCGGCTCCCTGACAGGCTCGCTCCTGACGTTTTAAACTAAAACGCCTCGTTTTTAATATTTTCTCTCTTTTTTTTTTTTTTATTCTCTCAAGAGGTGTAAGCCGCCCGCGCGGTGCTGTTTCAGCTTTGAGGCTGGGGCTCCCGGAGCAGTACTGCAGTCTTCCGAGCAGGGTCTCCTGGCGAGCCCTCAGTTTTTTCTGGATCAACTCATTATAAACTACAGCTGCTTCTTGAGGTTCTCTCAAGAGGTGTAAACGGCGTGGTGTTACTTGTTTCAGCTCGAGACTGGGGTTCCCAAGAAGTCTCCCTCCTACCACCAGCAGGTTCTCCTTAAATCACAGAGTAGTTTGGGCTGGAAGGGCATCTTGTTCCAACTCCTGCCATGGGCAGGGACACCTTCCACTATCCCAGGTTGCTCCAAGTCCCGTCCAACCTGGCCTTGGACACTTACAGGGATGGGGCAGCCACAGCTTCTCTGGGCAACCTGTGCCAGGGCCTGACCACCCTCATAGAGAAGAATTTCTTCCCAGTATCTAACCTAAATTTCCCCTCTTTCAATCTGAACCTATTACTCCTTGTCCCATCACTACAGTGGCTGACGAAGAGTCCCTTTCTGGCTTCCCTGTAGCCCCTTCAGATACTGCTAGGTGCTGTGAGGTTTCCACACAACCTTCTCTTCTCCAGCCTGAACAGCCCCACATTTCTCAGCCTGTCTCAATAGGGGAGGTACTCCAGTATTTTTGTCAGCTTTGTGCCCCCCTCTTTTGGAAGGGTGGGGAGGGGAAATGATGGATGACCAGGGTATTAAACCAAATAACTGGGGGATAAGTCAGTGCTGCAGCCAGACAGGGTGAGTGGCTTCAGGTCATGGGCTTCACCTTGTCACTAGGTCATGATTTATGGCATTTTCAATGATAGTCATTATTGGATTGGAAAAAATAAACCACCGCAGATTTAGCATCACCAAGCAGGTGTCAACAGCAAAACTGCCCATCTCGGTTATCCATGCTTGTCTACAGCAAAACTGCCCATCTCGGTTATCCATGCCTTAGCATGGATAACCGAGATGGGCAGTTTTGCTGTTCACACCTGTGTTCCTATCTAAGGCCACATTGTTCATTTTTCACTATTTGACAGCAGTTCACACTGATTAACTTGATGATGAGCTCGATCTCATTCTCAACCTGCCACCTATAGGGTTTGAGTTTTTCTCTCAGAGATTAAACTCAGTTGGAGAAGAAAAAATTTAATTGGCATTATTTTTAGCTCCTAAGCTAGAGGAGAAAAAGTCAAGGAAATATTCAACCTGGGTCCTGCCCTTTGGCAGATGCCACCCTGTAAAGCATTCATGGTTCCATAATCTCGTTAGGAAGCAACCAATGCTTTTATTGTGTTCACCCTCTGAAGGAAAACTAATGATTAACTTGTTATCACTTTATTTTGAGATAGTACTGCAAGAGTGCATATCACCTTACAAACACAGAGAAGATGACACAGGCCTGCCCCGAGGAGGTTACAGTTCGACTTCAGCAAATGCTACAAAAAAACTCTGTGGTCAGGAAAAGGTGGGAGAGGTAATGCTGGCAGGCTAGAGAGTGGGTTTTCTGAAAGAGGGGATTGTCTCCAGAATAAAAAGCGAGTGACAGAGGGTCAGGCACAAGGAAGTGACAAACAGCAGTAGGATGGCAATGTGGAGCACAGGACACCTGGCAAAAACAGATTGCACAGAGACAGGCTGGCAATGGAGGAAAACAAGGACCTGTGGGCTTTATAATTAACATGTAGGACTGCAGCTACGTAACACATTATTGTTTCAGCTATTCCAGAGAAGATAACATTGTGAATTATACATCAGAAGCGGCCTTTTTTTTTAAATTAAATAAAACCCCAAACCAGTCCATTCCTATCACGAATCCTACTCTAATACTCTTTTCCATTATGAGCACTTTGCACTTCCAAACTGGGGTATAAGGAATACCAAAAAGCTCTGCAGATACAGAAAAATACTCAAAGGGGAAATAAAAAAGAGAGTTTCAAATATGTGTAGTTTAAAGATTTCATTCCTCTTACCCTACAGTATCTGCTTTAAATTTTGTAGCATATTTTCCAAATTCATCAGCCTGTCAAGAGGGAAATCTCCTACTTGAAAACATTTTAGTGATTTACGGACTTAGTTAAAATCTCATTATCCTGCAATTTTCCTTTGTAGACAGAGCATGAAGAGGCCAGGCATCACTGCGGGAGTTGAACACTTCAGTTGCTGTAGCAGCATGGCAGTTAAGTTGGTATCTCAGCAACATTTGCCCCTTTTTTTTTTCCCAGACATCTGTGTCCAGTTTCATCTCAAGGATCCAGATATAGCTTTACTCAGTGACTGTCACGGTGTAAGTGTCCTACTAAGCAGAGCAGCACAGATTTTCTCTGCTACTTCTGACACAGTGTCATTGCATTAGTGCTAGAAAGGCGGCGTCAATGGGGCTTAGGTTCTGACAGATCAGTGAAAGCAAAAAGCTGTCACCCTCCCTTCCCCACCCTGTGAATTTCATTTTTTATTTATTTACTTGTAATACAAAGGCAGATTAAATTCATCTGAGAAGCTGTAGAGCCTGGGAGCAGTGCCTCCTGAAGGTGCAACCACTTTACACAGCAACACCCCTGACTCTGAGGGCTCCTACAAACAGCAGGTAGTCACAGGTCAGGTCTCTGCTTCATTACATCCAGCTGGGGATGCTTCCGTGGAGGCCACACTCCTTGCACTTCCCATATGGATGGGGGTAAGGAGCTACAAAGTGCATAACCCCCCCAAATCCTACAGATCCATCATTCAGGAATTACAAAAGCAGTTAACCACACTGACCTGTAGGTCAGTTATACAGATAAATGCATTATTGACTCAAACTGCTGGGACTCTCTAGTCTTTGGCAGCCCGTTTATTTTTCCCACAAGGTGTCTCATACACACAGGGGGCGCACCAGGAATTGTCTTGGTCCTGCACCACTCAGCGGGGAAGTTTTTGGAGTGTTTTTGGAGTGTTTTCCACTCCAAATGTATATAACCCACAATTCCATTTCCCTAAGCATCAAAGGATGAGGCAAACTGCTCCTGATCAACCACACATGACAGGACCACCCCAGCTGTGTTTCTGCTCTGTGCAAGACAATGTTTAGAGGAGGCTGAAGGCAGAATATTGCCCTCCAAGGACCCCTCTGCTGCAGGAGGTGCAGCACTGGAGCAGTTATGCCACAGTCAGTAGAGTGTTTGCACACCTTGCACACAGATGCAGGTTTTGGATAGCTAAATCTTAGAGTGCTCTTGGAATTAGTTTGGTTCACAACTGTCAGAAAAAATTTCACCCCATTAGATCTGACCAGTGTTTCACTTTAGCCCAGCGTGTTTTCTCCAGCTTTGACCAATTCTTACGAGACAGAACATGCACACAAGTATCTTTTCTTGGCATAACTTTCTTACTTACAGCAACTTTAAATCTCCCTGAGTTAGTGGATGCATTGTTTAACCAGCCTCTTTTAAAAATAGATATTGTACTTCTGTTCCCCACTAAATTCTGCTGCAAAGAATTGCACAGTTTGACTTTTCATGGCCCAAGAGCATGATCCCATTTGTCTGTTCAACCCTGAATAGCTAAAACCTCCCTGTGCACCCATCAGGGCATGAGCTCTACTCCCCACAGCTGACCAGCAGCTTCTAAACACCGTGGCACATCAGCAGAGACATTATGCACACACATCCACCTGCTTATCAGAGGAACCTGGATTTGAAGATATCCTTAGTAAAGGGCAGGACCTGGGAATTGCAGTAGGGAGGTAGATGGCAGAAATAAAATGTGTTCTTTGAAGTATGTGCAGCTGAACTAAAAGGCAGCAGCATCTCCACTAAGACTTCATTAAAATGTGCCACTCTATTGCACTCTTCTGCTGAGCCATTTGTAACAGGCATTTAAGTGACATAAGAGTGGAAGCAATCACATTCAATTCTGAAACTGAGGTGGAAGTAATGGCTGGGTTAGCACACAAAACACCCTCCAACTCTGCTTTAGGACAATGAGCCTGTGGATGGAGGCTCACTCACCTGATACTTAATCTGTCATTGTCATGTCACAAGTATCTCTGAGCAAGAGCAGGACTCTTCCCAAAATATTTACAAGTATTGTAATATAAAATGCAGAGATCTGCAGAAAGCCCTCTGGCAGTCTAGGCAGGCTGTGCCACTGCTGGTGGGTCTTGAACACGTACTTGAGACAAGACAGGTGACCAAGAAAACAAATCAAAACTCTTCCTTCCTAATTATTGCTCAAAGAAAAGACTGAAAGGTCACGAAATCATCAACAAAAGACAAAAAGCTCCAGAAGAGTACAGTGTTGACAGCAGGCTGTAAGCCTGTCTTGAAACACATTTAATAAAGGCAACACATAAAAAAAAAAAAAAATCACAGATGTGTAAAATCCTCAAGTGGCGAGTCCTTCTGAAAGGAGTGACTGAAGGCTGAAAGGAACGCAGCAGCATCGCCCCGCCCGCAGGAGCAGCGACTCGAGATGGCGCTGCCGGCCCACGGCAGCCTGAGCTGGCACTGCCACCGCCAGCCCCGCGGGTTCCCGACCCTGCTGCTCTTCAGGAAAGGTTAACCCTACCCGCGCTGAGGTTCCGTCTCCTTCAACCCCCAGCGAAGGAGTCACTGCCCAGCTTCCAGGAGATTTCTCACAGGAAGGTCGCAGCACGGTGCTGTTTCTAATCGCCAGTGAGCAACTCTTGTACTTCTCCAACCATAGACAAGTTGGATGTCTGACCCCATGCCAGGCTTTGCAGTAAAACACCACCACTAGGTCTTCATAATGGTTTTATTTCTGCCCCAACCTTCCCGCAGCCACCAGCTCAGCCCAGTGCCCCGACGGGGATGCTCATCCTCATCCCTGCACAGTCCTGCTGCCAGCAGGTCCACTCGATGCAGTGCTTAACACTGGTCACAGGGCTACAGAGCCTGAGCTACCGACCTCGACAAGAAGGTTAAGGGCAGAAAAGTCTGCTTTAGACAAGGAAAATCTCTATAAAAAGGAGCAGGTTAAAAATTCCCTTTGTATTCCCTCCCTGGTGCAAACCGGCCTGGGGCACCTTTACCCATAGGTATTGCTCTGACAGCTTCACCCTACAATCAATCAGCAAGTCCTCTGTCCAGACAGAGCATCAACATTGTAGAAGGCTCCTAGAACAGCCAAACTGGCAGCATTTTGGTCAGTCACAGTAATCTGGTGTTCAGCAGCCTGTTATCATAGCAAGGTCGATAAGCTATGGCTAAAGGAAAAACGGCATCACCACATCACCCTGCCACATGTCCACAGGATCCAGTTACCACACACAAAGGAGTGTTCTGCACTCTTGATTCTTTTCACCAGCAGGTCAGCTCACAGCACGTGAACACCAAGGCTTCTGAAGCCCCAGAACTCAGCTTCAAGAAGCTTCTCCACTTTACTGAATACACATTGCTGCTTCCCTCCCAGGCTCATGTCGGAGGGAAGAAGAGGCAAAAGGCAACAAGTCTCAAAGCACTTCATCGGTAAACGAGATCCTATTCTTATCTCAGAGGCTCCAGGACTGCAGACAGTTTGAAACACGTACAGGTGAGGTTGTGAACCGGGAAGAAGAGGAATTCCAGGCCTTGGAAGGCTTGGTCTAGGACCAGCAGTCCACTATAGGCTCTTCATTTCAGTGTGGAAGGCAGATCCATTGCTCACAGTCTGTGTCATTTGCAGTAATAAATGGTCTGGGAGCTGTCAGTGCTAGCAGCCAACATTTAGCAATACACTGAAGCTGTGCTCATACACATAGGAATAAAAACCCCTTCCCTGCCTCAGAAACAGGGATGTGTCTGGAGAGACAGTAAAACCACTGGGTCCAGCTACACATCAAGCAGAGAGACCATTATGAAGCCTTGGGGAGGGAGGAGAGTGCAGCTTGCATCCGAGACTGTGTCAGCCAAGGCTGGGGGAAGAGGGGGAGAGAACAGACCTCAGTGTGTTACCTTTGAAAACTCAGATTATGGTCTGTCTTCCCTCTTCCCCCATCCCTCTATTCCTTCTCTCCCCAGTTTCCTATGCAAACTCTCTGCTGCTGGAGAGTGGGATCAGGGGATAATTTAAGACACAATATCTGTGTGGCCTTTATAAAAAGGAAAAGTGTCCCGTGTTTTGGAGTAAGGAGTGGGAAGTCTCCTCCTGCCATATATCTGAGGAAATCTCAGTCATGATGTCCAGCCCTCACTCCAGTGAGGAGCAAAGACTGGCAGAGCCAGGGGAGGAAAGTCCTGGCTTAGACCACAGGTAGAACCCACGGATGTGGTAGGAACCTGTACAGGGAAGGTTGTACGTGAAGCACCAGTTTAAACAAAGGCTTCCTCAGTGGGAGTGCCATTGATTTTGAAGAAAAGTTTGGCATCTTCCATCTTCTGCTTTTTTTCTCTCTCTAGCCTGCGCCTGTAGCAGACCAGGTAGATTGGGAGGCAGAAACCCAAGAGGCTCATGCCAAGCAAGCCGACATTCACCTGCAGGAGGAAAGCAAACCAAAATTAGGCTGGTTAGGAGAAGACAACCACCCAGTCACACATGCAGCAGTGCCAGAGCCCAGCCCACGGCACCCAGCTGTGGGCAAAGCAGGAGACGCCCTGGCCCGTGTGCTGGCAACATCCTCCAGTGTTTTGATATTTACACTCCCATGCCCAGAGCACCTTGGGTGTACAAGCTAAATGCTGCAAGAGTTCATCACTCTGGATTATGGCTGTGGGAGTCTTGTTCCACAGAACAGGCAGGCTCTTTGAGCTGCAGGTCTTTCACACCAAGTTTGTTAATTAAAGAGCAACAGACGTGGGCACATGTAGCCTAGAGACCAGAATTCCCCTCTAAACCACCCATGTCATGATTTTATTGAGCTGCCCAGACTCTCAGCAAGACCCCACATTACCCCTACCCTCAACAGCCATTTGGCTTTTTGGACATTAGCACCAGCAATTCAAAATTTACTGGGAATTGGAGCTCATAGCTCTCAAGTGTCAGAGTATTTTTACTGAATTTTGAGGTCTGCTTACACTCACCCATTTTAACCTGACAGATTCTGACTCACCACATAAACTGTTAGTGGAAAGCATTCCCTTCCTCCCTTTCCATACACCACAAGGGTTACTGGCTTTCCAGCCCAGGGAGTCACTACTCACACAGGGAAAGGTCTCCTGGACAGCACCAAGGTGACAGCAGACTGAGGGACATGTAAAATTACAGCTGGTTTTAACCTTGGTCCATGCACAGGAGTCCTTTTTTTTCCCCAGGAAATGAGCCAAAAATCATCTTAACCACCAAACTTTCACATTAAAACTGAGAACTTGCCCAGAGTGGGTCTCCTTTCAAAGGTCCCGTCAGTGCCATGAAGAGAGGCTGCTGCAGAAGGGCAAAGAGGGCACTGATCAACGACTGCAGCCCTGTCAAGCTGCCAAACTGAGTCGAGGGGTATCTGTCAACAAAGAAAGCAACAGCATTATTATGTGTCACCTTGACTGTTCACATCACCCAGGTCAGATTACATTCCCAGCCCAGTAACAACAGAGACCAATGTGAGAGCACAGTCCCAAGACAGGCACAACATGCAGAACTCCCTCCTGCACTGTGTAATCCCCTTTTTATAGGGGATTTACCAACACCCTGGGGTGTGCATGGTGCTCTCCACAGCAGAATAGCAGTGGTGCCAAGGCTGGGCCTTCTTCTCCAACCCATTCTCACCCTGAGTTCTCAAACTTTAGTAACATCAAATCCAGCACTTGTTTTGTTTTGCAGCTCTCCTGTAGGCAGGTGGAAGTGCTTATACAACTCCTGCTCCTATTGCACAGTGTGTTGATATTTACAAGTCAAAAACAGGGCCTCTTTATCCAGATGACAACACTCGTGGCTGAGCAATCATTTTTATCTGGTCATAACAATTTGCTCCCTTTGAAAGTGCGTGAAACCTGCACAACAGGTTAGTGTTTTCCTTTCTAGAGGACAAGTCTGATCCTATGTCAAACTAAACAACACTGTTGACTGGCAAGCGCTGGGTATCAGATAATATTAACGGAAAAATAAATTTCAGGAATCATCTACCATCATTCTCTTTCCATGACTGAGCAGTGTTTCAAAAGGGTCAGGTTAAACTAAACTTGGAAAGAAAGAAGCAAATCAAAACCTTCAAATATTCAAAGTCACATTCAAAGCAAAAATACCTCAACTCCAGGAAGTTCCAGAGAGTTGCAATAGTCAAACAGAATTAGCTTACAAGTAAGGTGATATGTACCACAACATACATTTATTTACCTTGCCCAAGACAAAAATATTTTGCTTCTGGCTGCCAGGGAACCAAAAGTTTATGCATTTCTGAAGCAGAGTCTTAGATGTGTTTTCTAGTCTGGACTCCCAGACACTGGGATCTAAACCTTTGACAGAAGGAGTCTGTGGAGTTGTGGAGTCTCCATCCATAAAGATATTCAGAACACACTCAGTTGCACTCCTGGACAACCTGCACTAGCTGACCTTGGTCTCCAGAGGTCCCCTCCTACCTCAACAAATCCCTGATTCCCTGAAAGAGAACAGCTCCTCTTTGTTCCTCTGTCCAGCCTCTCAGGACTGAGGGACAGATCTGTTTTCAAAGCCAAAAACATTGCTTAATGAGGAAGAGAGTATTTAGATTCAGCTATTGATAATTTGCTAAGTTGGAAACAGGACAGATGATCCGTCCTGGGAAAGGGAGGAGGCGTCACTAATGGTGTCTTGAGCAATGTTTTACCAATGTCAACTTCAGAGGAGAGCAGCCGCGCTGTTTTCTGTCATGTTAATGTTTTACCTGGGCACATGCACAGATCTGCTCATTACAAGACAAGAAAAGCCTTGAGTTTTTACTCTATAACCTCAGAGTCAATAACTCAGTCTCACATGAGGCCCACACATCGCTGTGCCTGTCTCTGTTGCTAAACAAGGAAAGCACTGGGATCTCAGTCCAGCTATTGTCACGTCCAGTGGTGACTGAGGAAACAAGTTGCATCATTTCTCCCCTCTGAACACGAAGACCTCATTCCTGATCTCCCTCTCCCCTGGACAGCCTATCACCCCAAACCAGTTTGTCTGGCCAGCCACATTTTATGGGTAACCAGACACTTACACAGCTGCATAGAGGCCTCCCACAGCTGAGTGGATGAATCCTCTCACGATTGTGTGCAAAATGAAGGACAGAATCTGAAAAGAGAAGTGGGAGAATGTCACATCCTAGACACCCAGCCAGGTGTGCCAGACCCCAACACACAGCCACTCCTAAAAGCTGCTCTTTCTAGGCAGGATTGGGAAACCCAAAATCAAAACCTGAAACAGCTGCACAAGGGAAGAAATTTTTACTCATCTCCAGGCACTGCTTTTCCTTCCTTTGCACACATACCAGACCTCTCTCCTTTGTAGGAGAGAGCTGCAAGGACGTGTCCCCAGCAACCCACAGCCAGGATCACAACGCTTTTCCATGGCCACCAATTTAGTTAATTTTCCACAAGTTATTGCGGACAACACGCAACTATGAGCAAACTGCAGCTGTTTGCCTACATCATCAAGGCGTGTTTAAGTATAGCATAAAATCACTCAACTCCTCTGCCAAAAATAGGTGGTGCCACAGAATAAATATTTTAACAGGTTTATAATCCCACAGGTACCACTGGGCACAGCATCTGACGCAGGAATGACCTGCTGTACACATCACCATGTTATGTTCCTTGCAGCAAGTTTTTCCAACCTTCAGCAGCTTAAATCGAGCCCAGTTTAAATGTACAGGCACTGCTGAGAGGATGTTGGTGGGCAAGAATTTTTTGTCACTCAGCCTAGCTGCAGAAACTTTCAAGTGCAAATGAATTCTGTATCGACTGGCATTTTAACTATAGCTGCTTGTTTAGGTTCTCCCAAGAGATCTGAACTGCACAGTGTTATTTTTTTAAGCTCTAAAAGTGGGGCTTCCAAAGCAGAATGGAAGTTTCCCCAACAGTCCCAGCCCTCCTGCCACCACCAGCAGCACGGTCTCCTGTCACTGTGCCAGCCCCTCCAGCACCCTCACCCACTTCACCAACTCACCTGCAACGGTAGATTAGGAATAAGACAGGTGATTCCAAATCCAACCAGCAGGAAGTTTGTGAATACAAAGGCATTGGTGGCATTCGTGATTTTCTGGATCTGACGGTCACGCTTTTTCTTTTTCTTGTCACCTCTGGAAGGACAGCAAAACCCGTGTTACAAACACACCTCTTGCTGGAACTCACAGCAAGATTCTCCACATCTTACATCAACTCTATCTAAACCAGTTTGGCTACAGGTCTGTCTATGGAGGTGCTGGGATCTCCACCAGTGGAAGCTGAGGAACATCTGGGTAATTATTTCAGTGCTGTTACTCTTACTCTTGGGCTAGGAGGGAAGTCTGAGCCTCTCCTGCTACAACTTAAATTTGCTCTTCTTGACTGATCTGAGTGGCCATGGAAGATAGTCTGCTCCTTTCCTCTGCAATTATCAAGTCTTCCTTCAGGCTTTCTTTTCTATACTGCAGAGCCAATATCCTTTTCAGTCTTTCATCCCACAACACACAGGGCAGAGCAGAGGGGGCCTGCCAGGTGGCTGCATGTCCCGTGTGGTGCTCACTACGCACTGCTCAGCGTTGCTCTCCTCATTCTCCTCTGAGCCATCATCACACTCTTTCATTCGCCAGTCCATGATGCACCCGATCACAGGCGCTGTCAGCAGGCACAGAAGCTGCAGTACCCCAAAAATGGAAGTGTAGAGAGCCACTGCAAGGAAAAAAAAAAAAAAATAAGTTTGGCAGTCCAAGCGACAGAAAAAAAGATGACAAAAAACACTCTTCTCCCCCATTGATCACCTCTCATTAAAAGCCCAGAGTAAATATACTGAGGGGTGTAGGAGCTGGGACATCAAAGTCCCACTCCATGATTCAGCCTTCCAGACATCAGAGTGGACATGCTGGGCACTCTTCTTTCAGCCATTCTGATCCTGCACTGGAATTCTCTGGGCAGCAGCAGGTAGGGCTCCAAAAACAGGACACTGCACCTGCTTAGTGCCAGTGAGGTTTATTCTGGGCAGGACAACTTTTTATAAGCTTTACGTGCTGCACAGCCAGCCCTGCTTTAGTCATCTCCTCTCCTGCCTTGCCTGGAGCTGCAGCTACAGCTTCTCCAGCTGGGATGCTCCAGCAGGGACAATGAGGCTGGAGAGGTGAGGACTAACCCAGTTTGTGCTGAATAGACAAGTGTGGAAACAGGGAAAGGAGATTAACACCAAAAAACCACAGCATTTGAGAGCCATTGTTAAAAAGCTCAAAGCGATGAAAATGTCGTGCTAGTGATGACAGAAGTGTCTCCATGGCTTGCTAAGGGAAAGCTGATGCCAGCAGACTCAGAAGAAATTGTCCCCTCCTGTTACTGAGCAGTTTTCCCCACCCTGCAAGGCTTCTTTCCACTTCCTCTTGGCAGCCCACGTGATGGCTGAGGCACCACACAGAAGGGCTGGTGAGTCACGGTGTGCCACAGCTCTGAAATAAGGATGTACTTCTGAAACTGCCCATCTCAGCACAGAGCACAAGTTACAGCCCTGTAAGCAAAACAGCTCAGTTTTTAATTTGACCCTCCCAACGCGTTTTTAAGTCTAGCCAAAGCGGCACAGCCAGGATTTCCACCAAAACCCACTTGGTAATGGAGAGAAAGTTTCCAACGAGCCTTTCCCTCCTACACAGTTGCAGCCAACCCCAGCAGGGCTGCCCTGCTGTGCCCAAGGATGGCACCTGATGATCTTTTCCTGGCTGCAGCTGCTGGCAGAGGAGCAGAGAGGAACTTCCAGCTCCAACCTCACATTCGTGCCCCCGTTCCTCCCACGAAGGCGAGCCCTGGAGTGACCCCACATCCCCTCTCGTTATAGCAACGG
Organism: Pomatostomus ruficeps; assembly: GCA_013400735.1. Taxonomy (NCBI): domain Eukaryota; kingdom Metazoa; phylum Chordata; class Aves; order Passeriformes; family Timaliidae; genus Pomatostomus; species Pomatostomus ruficeps. The sequence goes on along the minus strand of VYZT01004137.1, from coordinate 78,832 downwards.
CTGCAGCCAAGAGAAACAGGTGGCACCTCTCTCTATGAACGCTGCAGGAGCTGATTTACTGTTGTCTGGTTATTTTTTAATAGAGGGTAAGAAGCAAGCCACGCTGACATGTTTTGCCTCTTTATGCTATTCTGAACACTTAATCTTGGGCTCTAAACAGCAAGGGCAGAGGCCAGCTTGAATTAGGGAGTGAAATTTATGGGGTCAGCAAGGGAAGAGGAGGGAAGACAGTAGCTGCTGTAAAACAGGGCTCCCTCAGCTCATCTGTTATCTTAAAAAACTTTCTTTCCTGGCGAGAAAATGCAAGAATACCTAGCAAAGGAAGCACATGTGGGCACAAGCCTTTACATTCCCTTTTCTACATGTTTTTCCCTCAAAACTACCCTCACACGGCTGAGTTTTCCAGCCTTGGTTATCCCCAGGGTCTCCCAGTATCACCACATTTGAAAGCAAGGTGACAATTTATGAAAGACACAGACAACTTTCAGGTTTCAGGCCTAACAGGCCTACTCTCCCCTGCCTTCCTACACCACAATTACACAGTCATTTACAGAATGAACCCTTAAGCTTCTTCCTCATCTTTTGGGGGGTTTCAGCAGATAAGAAGCCACAGGCTGAATGCTCTCTCCACCTTTTGGTTCCTTTACAGGTCTAAGTCACCATAACCTGTACAGAATGGACTTTCCAGGACGCTGCACCTCACTGCAATTAAAGACTTCACTACTTTCATCTGCATGATTTCCTCCACATCCTTCTCTCCTGTTCTGCTCCCAGGAATATTTAACTTTTCTTTGACCACAACACTCGCAGGGTTTGCCTCAACTCTGCTCTTCCCTTGCTCAGAGCTCCCAAGGGCAGCCGCAGGTGGAGGGAGCTCTGAGCAAATCCCACTCCAGCGAATAAACGCAGGAAGAATGAGGAGTGCGAGGGAGCACATCCCAGCCTCTCCTGGTGCACACACAGATTACATTTCTAGAGAGCTGCACATGCCTTGGAACTGCTCTTGCAGCAGAGCCTGACACTGCTGAGACCAGACAATACCACTGTTTTGCTGATGCCATGGAAACACCAAGACAGCGACTGCACTGCAACGAGCCCGGGCTACATGCAGGGGGCAGGAAGGGGAAAAAATAGGAAGAAATCTTAAAGGTGGCACAGAAAAATTGCAGCACACTCAAGGGGCACAATCCCTGTTTTAGCAAGGAGCTTGATCTAAGCAGAACTGGCAGCTTATATAGTTAATATATTAATTCTAAAATTCCAGTGAGAGGAGAAGGAAAGAAATGAAAATTAAATAAGTATAGCAAGCCAGGGTAAAAATAAATAAATAATGGGAATTTTTTTAAAAAGCAGTGTCAGAGTTACAAGGTAAGCAGAAAAGGAAGCAGTGCTGGGAAAGGTAGGCACTGTGAAGTTTGTCCTGTTTGCTGTTTAATGTCTAAGCTGGCTCCTGAGCCAGGAGATAAAGAGCTGAATGTTGTAAGCTGTCAGAGGCTCAAGAAACAAAGCAATTCAGGGAATGCCAGGGCTCTTGGAGTTTCCTGAGTTTCCTTCCCTCCCCCAGAGCTCACTCCTGTTTTCAGAGGAGTGCCTCTTGATTTATCAGCTTCATGCAATCCAGACTTAACAAGTCCAAACTGGATCTTACTACAAAGGACAAAAACAAAACAAAAAAAAAAAAAAGAAGGCTAAGTCCTGTTTTGCAATCCAGGGTATTTTCACCAGTAAATGAATGTACTCTTTCCTGTTTCCTCCATGAACTTCATCAGAACTATAAATGCAGGGAGTCCAGCGCAGGGAGCACCCCTGAGCCTCCCCAGCACCCAGCAAGCTGCACAAAAAACCAGCTCTGCCTTCACTCCTCCCGCCCCCGGGTGCTGGGCTGAGGCACAGAGTCCAACCATTACTCATGAGAGTCAGCTGCTCCGCATTCCCTGCTTGCTCAGGATAAGTTAAGCAAATACCTGACGAAATAGGCTTTTCCAATTAAAATAAAAATTATCACAGTCCACCCCGAGAGGCTACTTGCAACAATTTATGTGGGGAAATAACGCGGGGCAGTATTTGACAGATATGGGGCTAAAATTAACTTGACATTCAAGCGCCTGCCTCGCTGCCCCTCTGTGCTGGGCTGGTTCCAGCCCTTCCCTGGACCGTCCCAGCAGCTGTCAGTGCACTTGGACACCGCGGATTGCCCTGCACAGATCTGCTGAGCAATCAGGTGCTCTGCCTTCACTGGCCAGCCTCAAAGGTCTCCAGAGGTTCCCCTACCTTGACTTTCGTCTCCAGACAGAAACTCAAGGATGGTGTTCATGGCTCCCATGTAGAAGATGAGCCTCAGCTGAGTGACACACATGGTGATGAGGCTGAGGAGCAGGATGGGACTGAAGACACTCTTCATGAAAGAGGGGGTAGCTGCAGAAGGAATAACAGAGACTCTGAAGAAGGCAACACACCCGGGCAGGCATTTACAATTTTGCTCTGGGCTAGTAGGTCTTCTCTGGCTGGAAGTGCCAGTGGCAGCTCCAAGGAGTTCAGCTGGTGCCTCACAAACTCCCACAATCAACAGCTGCAGAGGCTTGGAGTTTGGCTACCAGGAACTGGGGCAAGGAAGCAGCAAGGAAAACCCGCCCAATTTGGTGAATTAGAACAAAAAGAAGCCTCAAACCATTTGCTTTCACCATCAAGGCCAGGTTGGACGGGGCTTTGAGCAACCTGTTCTGGTGGAAGGGGGTGGAATCAAATGATCTTTAAGGTCCCTTCCAAGCCAAACCATTCTGTGATGAACTTGAGTGAGGAAGACTTGGTCATGATGGCAACAACTGACCTCAGAGACAGCAGTGACCCCTACCCTGTCCCCTGCAGACACACCCGCTCCCATGGGCTGTCCCCAGCATTGGCCGCACCATTTGTATTCAGGCAAGGATACAAGGACAGGATTCCTTACATAACCCAACTCGTATTCCAGTCCTGGTGGCTGGCACAAGGCCCTGGCAGCACCTGGAGCACGCACTGCTCCCTTACAAACAGCTCTGGAGCAGAGCAGGGAGGCCAAGAGGCCTGTGCCAGCATAAGCATCCCTGGGGCACCCTCAGAACCACACCTGCACTGTCAGGCTGGCACTTCACTTCCAGGTCCACCGTGGACAGACAGAGCTTGTTGTTCTCCTGCAAAGCCGCCGGCTCCTTGGGGCCCTTCATGGAGCTGCCCACGCTCAGGCGGCGCCCCACGGTCGTCACTTGCTTGTAGAACTGCTTCCCAGTGATTTTGTGGTCAAATCCCAGCCAGCTGAACTTTATTTTCACCCTGTTGGGTTGCAAAGAGCGTGAGAGCTGCGGCACAGGGTGAGGAATCAGAGGCAGCAGTGCTGCAGAAGGGCTGTTTGTGGATTTAAGGTTTCCATCTGCAAACCCACAAATGGTTTAGATCCAGAGCACACAGAGGTATTTTCCCTGGGCCAACTTGGCACAAATCAATAAAAAATACTTATGACCAGGAACAGATCATTTTTCCTTCGTAATTCCCGAAGTTTGGTATTCACATGCTAATAGCAGGCATAAATCCTCAGCCTGAGATGTGGCAGCAATAAACAACGTGCAAGGGGTTCCCTGTCTACTCCTCTGAATGCTTTGTGCCAGCTCTTCCTAGAGGATTAGGAATGGGATTAGCCCTGGAGCAGACTTACGAGTAGTCCATGTCCTCTGGCCCCGGGAAAGGCTCCAGGGGCCAGTTGAAGAAGCAGTTGAGGAAAACGAGTCCTGCACAGCTTGCCCAGACGAGCAGAATAAGGATGAAGGAGACCCCGAAGTCATAGATAACCTGGAAATCACAAGGAAAAATGGTTTCGGCTACAGGAGCAGAAAGATGCTTCAATATTCTTGGAATGAGGTCCGAGGGGAACTGGGAAAGAACATCATAAGTCATTTCAAATGGGTTAAACTCAAGTGGTAACAAAAAACAATTTTGTGACAAGGACCTTGCTGGAAAACTGTCAGGAGCTTCCCTGCACACCTGAGACTGCAACCCCCTGGTTCAGAACCAGGTGACCATCTCTTGTCCCTTCAGTGGCATTTGCCAGCAAAAAAATTATATTCAAAGCCAACCATTGGTGACAATTACACAGATAAAATATACATGTGTGTATTAAAAAAATAAAATTAAATAATAAAAGGAATATATTATATACACACTCCTTAGAGATTACCAAAGCAACCTTTTCTTAAAAAGATCTTCAGTTTTTCACTTCTACTCAGCACTTCTAAAGTTTTCTATCTGCTGCATTCTCGAGGCAGTCACTTGGGAAGTCTTCAGTGCAGACAGGAACCGAATCTTGCAAATGCATATCTCTAAACAGGCCCTCTTTCTCGCCACATTATGGCCAAATGGGGCAAAATGCCAGCACACCACCACCAGTCAGGAGCCTTGATCCCATGGCCTCACCTTGATTCCTGGAAAAGTCACGGCAGAGGAAGCATAGGAGCCGATCATCAGAGCAATGAACGTGGAACGAAGGTCACCAAACATGTTGGGCAGCTGGCGACAGAGAAAAATCAGTTGAAACAGGTCGCTGCCAAGGGAACGAGGCTGTCTCGACAAGATATTGGCATTTAGGATTAATTCTCCTGGACACCAGAATGTGAAGCAGCCAGTTTTACTCAGGCATGACTTAGCCCTTCAAGATATTACTCTGCAGGTTGCACTGGTGTCTCCAGAGACTGGGAATGTCTACAATCCAAGATTTATGTGCTTACTGACGCTGCTGCTTTCCCGACTGACAGCATATTTTGCACTGGTCACCTTCAGCACAGGAATTTTTTTTTCCACCTGCCCTTTGTATCTCAGGTGAAGGTGGGGGATAAAAAGGAAGCCCCTTCTCTAAGATTTCCTTACCCCAAACCCGTAGCCACCACTTTTCCTCTCACACAAACACGTGCCCAAGTTCTCCATTTATCACCCTGTTTTAGTCAAGGGTTGTTAGACACAGGCTGCAGTCTCCAACACACCCTGCAACACCTTGAACTGCCAGCTTTGTTTATGCACCTTGGGTCAGCACCCAAATCTTTTGCAGCAGACCAGAAAGTTCCTGTTATGACAAGAAGGAACAGAGACAAGCACGAAGGCTGCTGCTGCTTGCATTTCCATTTCTAGCCATCTCCACGGCTCCTTCTGTGGCAGCAGACTCTCCCTGCTGATCATTTCTGCATCTCTGGGATGGCTCAGATGCCTCAGCACCCTGTCTCAGAGCTAGGTGCAGGAAAGGAATCACAAACACCAGATAACCAAGGATTTATTGCTCAGCACGGCGACTGAGCTCTGCCGCAAGCAACTCCTGACATTGCTGTCCCTGCCACCCATCCCACTTCACTGCCTGGGCTCCCATCAGGTGTGCTGGCACTGCTGGGAGCAGACCAGGCTGGTTCTGCAAGGATCTGTTGGGCAAGCAGAGCTCCCAGCAGGGACAGCCAGCAGCAGTTCACAGCAGCCACTTCCGTCACCTTAACAGCAAAATCACTCCCAGGGTGGCTCACCAGCCCCTACTCAAGACCCAAAGGCAAAGCGGGACAGGCAGAAATGGCTGGGAAACCTTCCTGCTCTCCTGGGAAAGGAGGAACTCCCTGTTTTCCCAAACAACCAGAAATGAGCAAGTTTCCATCATTCACTAATGCTGGCCTGGGAACTGGAAATTACAAGGGGAAGCTTTGAAGTTGTGAGGCTATGGAGCTGGGCTGAAGCTGGGCAGCGGGCAGAGACTCTGCTGCAGGCTGGCAGATTTCCCTCCCACCTCCTTTTTTTTTTGGGTCACTTACTCCCCGAATTCACTTGAGCATCAGCACGTCAGCCTCGGAGGGCCTCAAAGCAGGACACTGCAGATGCCTTCTAGGACCGAGAGCACCAGCAGCAGCACTTCATCTGCTGTACAAAGAGGCTGCTGAACAAAACGCTTCAGAGAGGATCAGCCCGAGCCTGAGCGAGCAAACGCTGCCATCACACTCCTCTTGCACTGCTGAAAAACAAATCCATCCTCCCTGGGAGCAGCATATAAAGCAAGCAAATCTGGCTTGTGTCACGGCGTGTTTACAAGGCGAGTATTCCTGTGCAGGAGCGCTCGGGGATCCATCTGGCTGTTTGTCATCCCTGTGCCTCACCGCAGAGCTTCCCATGCACTGCAGCCTTCAGGTCCTCAGATAACCCCAGGCTGGGGAGCAGCAGGAATGCTGTGCTGAGCCCGGTGCTGCCCGTGAACCCCGTGAGGAGGAGGAGGAGGAGGAGGCAGGAGAGGCTGCGCTGCTCTGCAGAGCATCCCCACACCCATCGCAGATCCCCGCATGCGGGAGAGCTGCCAGCAGGCTGCTCCCGGGAGCTACAGACAGGAAACGGCGAAAGGATCCAAAGGTCTGTTACCAGGCGCTGAAAAATCTCCTCCTGGTAGCAGTGGCCTAAATACACACTCCCAGAGAGGCGGCAGCTGCCCAGTGCAATATCTGAGGGCTGCAAAAAGGCCCAGGCGCTGTCACCAGGCCGGGCATCCGCTTCGTCCCCAACACCCCAAACCCTAAAATAATGTCCAGAAATTACACCAAAACAGCTGCTCCTGCTGGGGAGCTTGGGGCAGGGCAAGAGCTCCACAAACACAGCTGCTTCTTGGCTCGGGCGGGTTTTCCCCAGAGATCCAGAGTCCACAAAAAGCCTTTTTCATACAGCAGGCAAGCAGCTTCCAGGTGGATCCTCCTGCTCTGAGGGCTACTGGAGACACAGAACAGGCAGCCACAACCACGGAACCCAAGCCTGCTTCTGCCTTGATTGGGACTAAGGTCCTAGAAAGACTAAAGATTTCCTAAAATCCAATTTGGCACCAAGTGAGCAGCTAGATTAAAAAAATTGGACAGAAGAGATTTAATGTCTTATCCAGCCTAACCAAAGCAGAAACTGCAAACACTGAGCACTTGGAAGAATGAGAAATGTGGGATTACCTGGAGGGGCAGAGGATTTTCAAGACAGAAAACCTCTCGGACTCTGCCAGCACTGGCAGCGCCTGTGCAGGTCTCATCTAAACACCAGCTACTCAAATAACACGCAATATTTACCAAGTCATTTTTCATGCTGTCTTTATAGTAGCAAGCATTGGAAAAAATGAACCACAGAGGAGGGGAAAAAACAACCGACCCAACAAAAAACACAAGCCATGGAGCAAGTGAGCTCTGTTTTTCTGCCACCAGAAAGGATCTAATCCTCATTCTGATCTCATCCCCGCAGGCCAGAAGTGACTCCTCCAGTAACTTCTGCCCATTCTGGTATGACAGCTCCAATTCTGCAAGACCTATGACGACAGAAACTCTTGAGCCTGTTGTTTAAAGGTCACTGATGCTCAATGTACTATTAACTTTATGCCCTGTCACAGAGACACCCAGTGAACGTTGTCACATGTAACTGTTTTTCACTGGAGTCCTTTATTGCAGGTCTGAAATCCTAAATTGATAAATCATTTCCTCTCGCAGATATTTTTTTCTCATCTGCCCTACAGTGAAGTTTAAAGTAATTTATATTGTTTTCCAGCTTTTCCCTGGAGACATTCCATATACAGAAGAGACAACAGCACTGCTACCAAACTCAGCTTCCCTCCTCTTGCAGGGACTGTTTGAAAGAACTGTGGAAAAAAAATCAAGGCATTGAGAACTGGACTACTGAAAAATGGTATTTTTGTTCAATTAAACTTTGTTTTCCCTGTTGGGGGTGTGTTTGGAAGTTACAAAGACACTATAAATATGTTCTCCAGGAAAGCCTCAAGCAGCCCCCTTTGCCCAAAGCACATGGAAACTCCTGTTCCCATTCTCCAACAAACAAAAGCTCACAGAGCCCTAAGTTTTCCTAATATTTCCAAGAAAAAGAAGATTCCCTCCACAGAGATGTGCCCCTCCCTCTGATTAAAGGGGGCTGTTTGCAGCAGAAAATCAGAGCGAAGCAGCTGTAAATCTTTGAAAGGAAAACAGGACAGAGAACAATCTATAAAAGGCTCTTTGTGGTAATTTATCACACATGTTTATTTCTTTGCATGAAATAGCTTCGGAGCAGAACCAGCGCCAGATTCCTGGGCTGCTGTCAGAGCCACCAACACAGATCTGTTTCCATTTCCAATCTTCACTTATATTGGCCAAGACCAAGTCACGAGGCAGAAATCTCCCCTCTGCATTTTAACAACAGGCACAGCCTGACCTTGTTCCCAGAACTGGGAACGGCACCGTTTGCCGGCTGCCCCCTCCTCCCCAAGCCACGGGCAAGGCACCCAGGAACAGCAGCTTGTTTTGGCTCCCAGGCTTGCCATGTGCTCTCAAGACACCCTGGGGACCTGTTACTGAAAAAGGCTTTAAACTCAAGAGGCAGAAGCTCTGTGGAGCCCTGTCCTGGGCTCTAATCCTTGGAGATCCCGTTGATCCCTGTCTGAGGGTCCCTGTCTCCTGCCCTGATATGTCCTTGGAAGTGTCAGCACCTGAAACCCCACAGGCTGCAGCACCAAGAGAGCATCCCGACCCCACATACTCCTTTCAGGGACACCCAGCCACAAAGCAGCAACCAAAACCTGCCTGGGGTGGCCGAGGATCAGTGCACCGGTGGGTCTGACCCATTTCCTGGAGCACCTCAGGTCACCTGCAGCTGGCAGCAGGGAGTCACCTTGCCGCGACTTGTGGCAGCCTGTGGCAGCCAGACCGAGCTCCCCTGGCAGCAGGAGCCCAGCAGAGCTCATGGCCTCGGTAATGAAGGGCCTTACAAAGGTCTCTGGAGTGTCCCCTTTCAGGGTTCACCCTGTCCCCTCCCGGGCACAAGGCGGAGCACGGTGTGTACAGCCACGTCAGTCACCACAGGCTTGTCATCCCTCTGTTCCTCCCTCCCTGTCTCCAGGGGCCACAGCTGAAAGAAAGCCACAAGAAATCATGCCATGACAGCAGAAGATGGCTCTTGACACCCCAAGTGCAGCTTGCAGGCAGAATGATACAGCTGTGAGCTGCCAACCACCAAAATACAGCTGGCTCCAACAGCCAGCAGCACAGCTACGCCACAGTGCAGGTGAAGAAGTGCTTCCCTCCCACTTTAGGCTATTTTTAATCACATTCACATGCCTCAGGTACTGAAATGCCTCTGTGCAGCTGCACGAGCAGCTACACCTGCCTGTGGATTTCAGAAGTCAGGCCTGAAGCCACCCCAGCTCTTCACAGAACACCAAGGCCTGGAGGGGATGGGCTCCACCTGAGGCGTATATGTGACCTCTGTATCACTGCTGCTTGCTTCAGACCTCCTCCAGGCTTGGATATCTTCTTGGAAGATCCAACCTTCTTCCTGCTGCTGCCCTTCCTTGGCACTGCAGAACTGGCTCGCTAATGAGTGCGCTAATGAGTGGCTTTGCTCACTTCTGCTGCTAAAAGCCACAGTGCCACACACCCATTCTGTGTCTGCCCTATCCTGCCCTCACTCCTGTCATCACCAGAGGTTCAAAAATCATCTGTGACCCCTTAATAATCACCCAGAGAGACAACAACCAATGCTGGCAGCAGCGGAGCAGGAATCCTCTCCTCTCCCACAGCACTGCTGGTGTGCTCCTCTCCTCCTCGCTCTTATTTCAAGTGTGGCAGGATGACATTTGTCCCATGGTTCCTTGGGGTCCCAGCCAAGGCTCCCAGTGAGGAACACCACATATGAAGGAGGGAGCAACATCTGCACAGAGTTTTGAAAGCCTTGAATGTATGAAAACAACAGCAGCAGCAAAACCACAGTACACAGAGTGCTCTGTAAAGCCAACCTCTGCCAAATTTAGGTCCAGGAGTTCAGCCAGTGTTTAAGCCTTGCTCAGCCACTGTCTAAGCCCTATTAAATTAGAGGTAACTTTAACAGGAAGTTTTACTTCAACAGCAAGTTCAAGGTTGTGCAGTCCAAATCTGAAAGTTTTCAACTACAGTTCAGGAGAAAAAAAACCAACTCAGTGCTTCCCAGGCTTGTTTTCTGGGCGACTTTCCATCCAGCCCTGTTTGAGCCACACTGACACAACAATCAGGGTAATGAGGCAGAAAATAAAGCAGTTATTTGGAGAATGATACTGCTTCTGCCTCCAGGCAGAAAGAACCCCCAAAACGTAGAGACCCAGCTGACAGTTGTTGACCAAAGCTTTCCATACAATCCTGGACATACCCACGTGGGCTGTGCACAACACAGCATTTCTAAGGAAACCATAAGGGACTCTGAACTGCCTGAAAAGTAAAAGCTTTTGTGATCAAGAAGCAGCATTTTCCTGGGGCGAGATGCAAACTGTGCTTGCAGAGAGCTGGTCATACCCAGCTGCAAGGGTTTGTGCCCTGCTGATTCCTCCTGCACTATGTCAATGCTAAATCCAGTGCAAACACATGGCCAGCCTGTGCCAAGCAGCTGAGCACTGCGTGTACAGGCACATTATGAGCCCTAGACAAAAACACTTCCTTTTTATCCCCCCACCTTCACCTGAGATACAAAGGGCAGGTGAAAAAAAGAAAAAAGATTGGGGAAAACAAACTTTAGAATAACAACCAAGGACTCACTCCCGAGGGTGACTGACCCTTTGTACCAAACACAAACACGTGCTATTCAAGCCACAGGCAGAAGATCCGCTTTGTTCTTTCCTGCCAGCCCAGCTCGCAGCCCCAGCGAGGGATAAATCAGCCAGGTAGTGACTCCTCACTTACCGTGAGCGACGTGAAGGTCATGCACATCCCACCAAAGCCGTTCAGAGCCAGGGCAATGAAAATCAGCACAGACAGAGCTGCAACAATAAAACAACCTGCCCTTAGCTTCCACCGGGGTGCAGAGGGAAGGGAGGCAGAGCCCTGAGGGCTTTGGGCCTGACACGTGAAAACCTCAGTGGATCAACACCCTCAGGACATGTCACACTGCTCCTGACCCAGCACCCATGTCCCCAGCCACACAGACTGCGAGGGACAGGACTCTCCTTCAAGGCAGAGCTCAGGATGGGGTGGAGAGGTTCCTTTTCTCTGATGAACAGACTTGCTGATGCAGCTTGTCTGATGGGTCTCCAAGGGAAGATTTACTTGAACAAACTGAACCCAAAGTGTCGCCTCACTATCTGCTCTTGAGGAGCAAGCTCCATTTATCTCTGGCAAAAAAGCCAATTACACAGTGTGCTATCACCTATTTCCCAACCCTGAAAAAGACATGAACTCATTTGGAACTGCTCCTTTGCAGGACCAGGCCCTGCTCAAACACAAAACTAAGAGACCTGGGTATCTCAGACGTTTGCTACACTCTCCACTCCGTGTTGTGAAACACCAGCCCTTCCCAGAGCCACTGGGCTCCCTCAGGCCAGCAGACTGCTTGGCTTGCATCCCCAGCCAGACCCCAGCACAGCACTGGAGGGTGACAGCTTGAACTCTGCTTCCCCAAAAACCCCAAACCACAGCCCTGAAACGCTCCCAGCTCAGCAGAGGGACGTGCACTTACAGTCTGGATTACTGGCACCGTAGGCGATCAGCACGCAGGACACAGCAAAGCAGGCACTGAAAGGGAACCAGAGCCATGAGTTTCTCACCAACTGCCTTACCCACAGCGAATTACAGCTGCTCCCACCTCCTCAGCACCTCGTGAGGCAATTGCTGTAAGAGGGAGGGAAGCTGGCAGTTTGGAAAGAAAAATCCAGGGAAATACCCAAATATGACTGGCAAACAAGTATTACAGGCAAGCCTTGCACAAGGGCTGAGGCAGGAGCCTTTCCTCCCAGCACTGACACAGCTCTGTCTGGACCCAAATTCCCACTGGTTTTCCAGCACAAAGTTTTTCCAGCCCTCACCTCAGGGTGACCAAAGGCAGCAGCACCAGCCTTTGTCCTGAGCGCCAGCACTCAACTCCTCTCCGGTAGGGTCTGACTCAGAGGCTTGCCCTGTTCTTCCCACTCTGCCCACAGGCCAGTTTGCTTTCTGATCAAGTTCAATGCATTAAAATTGTGACAATTAAAACAGTGCTGGGGTCCACTGATCCCAAAAGTCACTAATCCCTGTGTGCCATGAGAGAAGCAGTTGGCAACCTTGCTGTTTGAGGCAGAAAGAAGAGAAGGGCCCTGGGAAAGGCAACAGGACATGTTTATCCCTCGGTTAACTCCCCAGCCTGCAAACAATGATGTAACATCTTGGTTTTGTGCCTCTCAGGACATAGCTCCCAGCCCAAGGAGAAAGCTCCCCTCCCTGAGTCACAAATGACTCCGCTCTTCCTCCAGGCTCCATCTGGACCGGGATCACAGAGCAGCACTAGAGAGCTGAAGTGTGGACACGGAGTTCCAGGCCCTTCCCTCATGAAGCAATTCACTGTGCTGGCTGAAATCACCCCAGAGCTGCTCTGCTGTCCTGTGCACAGCCACCACAGATCCCAGCCCCACCCCTCAGACGCTTCCCAGGGCTGCAGGGACCCCACAGCAGGCACAGCACCCAGCCAGGGTGGGAATTGCCCCAGCCAGGGAGGGAATTCAGCCCCCAGCCCACCCTTGGAGCCCAACACACCCACCTGCCCAGCAGCCGCAGCTTGCGGGGGCCGTACTTGTCCATGACAATGCCCAGGGGCAGAGTGATGGCGCTGAGCAGGAAGGAGCCGATGGTGAAGGCCAGGTTCAGCATCTCATCCTGGGCATTGCAGGAAGGCCATTTGGGCTCTGAAGCTGTGCTGTTCTCCTGCTCAGAGCTGTTGGTGGTGGTCTCTACATGGGGTGAGAGAGGGACACGTGTTAGGACGGGGCTTGAAGCGCTGCAAGAAGGAGGGAAGGGAAAAGCCCTGCTGGGCATACACCCTCCACAGCCCAGTTTTTATTCCAGTCAGTGAGAAATAGAGAAGGAGATCTGCAGAAGGATGAGGGAAACCTGATGAGCTCTGCTTAGAGCAGCAAAAGGCACCCAGGAGACAGGCATCCCATGCATCCTAAAAAACCTAAGGATGGAGATTCATTCATTTATTAAAACAACTCTACAGCAAGAGCCTGGCAATTACAGGAGACTAAACCCAGCCAAACCTGAAGGGACTGATACAAAAATAAGGTCCTCCTAATCCACAGCTGTCAAGTTCTCAGAGATCTTCTTCCTAACAAAACCAACGGCAGCTACAGCCAAATCAGTTATTTTGGTTGCAGACACCAGGCTGACAAGGCCTGGCACTGAGCAGCAGCCTGCTCAAATGAAAAGCTTCCTACCCTCACTGCAGGCATCAGCATGAAGAATGGCTTTGCAGTAGCCACCCTGCTTTGACTGCCCTGGCTCTGAAAAATCCTTTCTGGATTTAACTACCCTGTTCCCAGGGGGGCTGGCAGCTCACCTGCCGTCTCTGGTTTTTTAAAGGATTGATGCATCTTTAACTCCTGCCCCGCAATTAGCATTTTCTGTTCTTTCAAAATGGGTTTAGGTCACATAGATCAACTACATCTCCAGCTTTCTGTTCTTGCCCTTACATGAGGAACTGTGCATGCAAACTCCCACGCTGAGCAGAGCCCACGTTGTGTAACCGAGACAGAAACAGGACCGTTCAAAAACAAAAAATAAATTAAAGGAAAGAAGTTCCCTTTAACTGCCTCATGTCGACTCTTCTCCTGTTACATGCCTATCCTGAGGTTGCTTACAACTCCTCGAGTGAGCATTTGTGCCTTCAGCCTTCCATTAACTCACAGCTCCAGTGCGCTCCACCTCTCCTTCTCCCAACACTTATCTGGAGCCTTTGCTGGCATGACAAAACACTTGTTCCCTTGCTGCTGCAAGCCAATGATATAAAACACTCTCCTTCATATTTAATAATTGATCGGACCAAGCTCAGTATTAAAGGAGGAACAGAGAGAGAAGTCACAGATGTAACCACCAGCATGAAGTGAGGCTGGAGATTCCCAGCGAGTCCTGGTTGGTTTAGTTAATTAGCAAAATTCCTTAAGTACAAGTGATTTCACATCCACTGCTTGGTGTGGATGATGGAGGAGATCCCTTTGGCTACTTTCACCTTCCCTGCATCTCTGTAGATAACACAGCCCCACATTGCTGCTCCCTCCCTTCTACGCAAGCCTCAGCCCCTCTACAGTTACTGGTTTCACCCTGGCTCTGCCAGCTGCCCTGAACCACCCTCGCAGCTTTGTGTCCACTGCAAACAAACCTCACTCCACCTTCCTGCCATCGGGTATCTGCAGGAATTCAGGCACCAGCAGGAATTCAGGCACTGATATCTGAGGCTTTGGAGCTGCCTCTGTGTCCTCCCAGCACTCCAGGGAGATTTACATTGCTCCCACCAATATTTCTGCTGAGATGGTTTCAAACTGCCGGTGTTCCTTTCCACTGCCATGTGCTCCTGATTGATAACTTAATCTGCCCTTTCTCTTGCCATGTTAGTCATGAATAGCCAAAATAAGCAACAAATATCCCCAAAACACCACGTGTCCCACGAGCGGCATCTCCTCTGCAGCCTGAAGCACCCGAGTCACATCCTCAGGAATCAGCCCTGGACAGATTTTGCGAGGCTCTCTGCAGTTTTCACCCACAGCATCGAGGCTTTTGGGCTCTCCACAAAGATAAATTCATAGGAAACAGATGTGGGTGAGAGGTGAAACTCGGGAAAACAAGGAGGGGGGGAATTGACAAAGTAGTAGCAGTTTCCCTGCGTCAGCACTCTCTAGAGATAGCTCAGCTGCGGCGTGGACGGAGGGTGGAGGAACACGAACAGCGCAATGACCTTATAACTCCTGGCTGCATGTGTTAAAGCCTCAGTAACCCTCCCCAAAAAGAGATCTCTGAACAGAAATATTGAATTAAAGCTGGAGAATATGAATTCCTGCTCATGTTTTGGTGTGTTCAGCTGCCGCATGTCCCCAGGGAGCTCGCCCAGCGCACACCTGCCAGCCCTGTCATGCAAGGCGTGTGTAAGGTGACAAGGACACAGCTCAGGAGCAGTGAGGAAATCTGCCCCTCTCTGAACACCTGCTGCAGCCAGCAAGGCTGGGAACGGGACACCAAACTTCAGTCCCTTGCCTGCACCAACCACCTTGTTTACAGCTGCTCCGTGCCAGCTCCAAGGAGGGGCCAGGCTATGTGGAAATACAAATTGTTTGTGAAAATAGAAGCAGCCCCTGAGCAACAAGAGAAGATCCACTGAGGTGTACTGGAAATGACTCCAGCAGCCCCTGGCACCCTGACATCTGCTGATCCTTTGAGCCACCTCCACAAATAGAACGTTTTGGAGGGGATGCAGGTGTGTGCACCAGGCACAAGGTCCAGCCAAGGGCTGTCTCATCTGCGGGCACGGATTTGGGTGCCAGCAGCTCGCTGGCACAGCAGAGTGAGTGACAGCACAGGACATGCAGCTAGGAGGGGTTTAATGGGCAGAGAACCTGCCCAACTACTCACCTACCTAATGCACCTGGCTACAGCAAGCAGCAGCTTCCCCTCACTCCCAGCTCAGATCCTGTTCCAGCTCGGCGCACGCCACACTCCCGGGGAAAATCTCCTACGTGCCTGGCTCCATCTGGAAAACTGCTCTGGGGAAGGGCTGGCTCTGTGCCCACCACCGTGCCCTCCCCAGATCCTCCTGCCAAGTCCACCTGCGTGCAGTTCTTCAGGTGTGACACCCAGGCAAGGTGGCGGCGCAGGGGCCACACTCGCTCGCTGCTGCCTCGCTCACAGGCCAGGAGAAGCTACAAGTCTTTACCAGCAATTACAAGAACATTGCTGCCTATTTTTACAGCACTCCCCACACAAGCAGCAGGCTTTCTGCTGCCCAATTAGTAGTTCGAGTTACTATTTAAAGAATGACAGCTTAGGTGAGGAGAAGGCTGCCTGGGTAATCATTTATGTCAAGATCATCGCTGGGATTTGTTCAGGCTGGAACATTTAAAGCCATCCTTTCTCCCCAAATTAAGTGCTGCAGGTTTCGTACAAGGGTCAATCATTAACTGCTCTTTACTGACCTCTTCAAATCCCAGGCAAACACACACATTACATTACCAGAGGAACGAGTCTGGCTTTTCCAGGAGTGACTGCCATCTCAGATGGCCGAGAGGAGCTTTCCTTTCATCTCCTTTCATGGATCAGACTGAGTCAAACAGGCAAGACACCCCCAGCCACCCTGACAATAGCTCTGTGGAACACACCCTGCACACCCCTCAGCTTCCTCTTTTTTATAGAAAAAGAAAAAAAAAAGGAGACAAATCAAGGGCACAGAACAGGGAGTATTGGTTTAAAAAAAATAGCACACAGAACGACATGTGCAAACAACTGATTCTGCAGTCTGCCCACATAAGAACATGTTTTCTCTCTTCAGGATGGTGTCATACTTCTGGGAACTGGGAGGAGATGTTCTCTTTCTTTGTACCACTGCAAATGCAATTTACTCTGGTTTCCCTGCCCCTCTACTTGCACTTGCAGGACCCCCTCTCTGCCCAGCTGAAAGCCTCAATATGATCAAGGCACAGTCCCAGTTGAACTCCCCTTCTCTCCCCAGCTGTGGTTTCATTTTTGCAGCAGTTCTCACGCCGGGCCGGGTGCTGATCAGCACCGCGTGTTTCCTGCAGAAATCGAATATTCACCGCGTTTACTCTTCCTGTTTACAGCCCCACGTGCGCAGCCTTTCCACAAACCGTTGTTGTGGTATCTCCCCAGATTGTAGGGGACCTTCAGACTGCAAGTTCCCTGCCCCAGCCCTCAGATAAATAAGGGACAAGACCTGCAAGGCAGTACCTTCCCTCTGTGACCACGTCAGGGCTCGTTAACTTGCTGTAAGTGAATTAGCTTATCATCCCTTTGGTATTCTGCAGCCCTGTCTTAGAGGAAAGCCCTCTGTGCCCCTTATCTCTGCTCTTTGTGAGCACGTTATCAAGTTCAGGACATTCTCTTTTAAACATGTTTCAGACCCAAGCAGTTCAGCTTCCCAATCCCAGGAACATCATAGCAAGGCAAGGCCCTGGACTGATCAAATTCCCCAGGAGCTGATAAGGCCCAGAACCGTGATAAACACTGTGGAGTCAGCATTTGCGCCGAATAAAAGATGCTGCTTCAGTTGGTTAAAGGCCAAGTAGTAGTGTAGTAAAATTAAAATGGGAACAAAGTGCTACTACCAGGCTCCTTGTCAGCGAATTTCAAACATACCTCTCAGGAGGTGGCCCAACGGGTACAACCCCCCACTCAAGCCCTGTTGCACAACTACCTTAAAAATATTTTGCCATTTCAGATTTTTTTCCCAGGTGTCCATCTCCACCCTCATGGCACATTGGACCCCACATTTTTAGGGTGGCTGAGTAAAATCCAACACGAGGAGCCAACAAGGCAAGTGAGGGATTCAACAGGGAGACAAGGAGTCCTTCAGGAACTGCAGCACCTCGTGGGCAGCTGCTGATGCCTTCAGAGAAGAGCCTGCAGAAGGGACAAGGTCTAGTTTTCCCTTTCATTAGTAAGCATCACAAAGTGCAAGAGCTTTTGCTGACAAACCGAAAGCCCTGCCAAGAACCTTTGGCTCATTAGGAAAAGTCTATTTTCCCCTTTTTTTTTTTTGCAATACTTACATGCCCACAGCAGCATTAGGAACAACAAGTGCCCAAAGGCTACTAGTCACGGTTTGTTTGCACCGACCTGCCAGCCAAGCACCCACTTGGCTGCAGGATTCAATAGGTTAGGCTGAAAAAGGCAGCCACAGGGTCACCCTAATCCCAGCAAAGGGAAAACTCCTCAGTTTGGGACTGGTCATTGGGAGACTCCACATGCTTGGAGCCAAGACTCTTCCCCACAAAACTCTCAGTGAGGACAAAACCAGAGAAAGGAAAATGAGCAGCATGGATGAATGTCCCCATGCTCATCACAAGCCATCACCGAGTCCAGCAGAGATGGCCAGGTATTTGAAGACAACAAGAATGTTTGATTACACAAATTTCTTCTCAGGGATTAAGCTTTCTTGCCTCAGGGCACAGGTTAGCCACTGGGAGGGAGCAGTTGCCCCCGGGGCAGCAATTCCACAGCAGTCCCAAATTTACATTTTCCCTGTGGTCTGTGGGCACGGGCACTCCCATGGGGAGAGCCAGAAAAGCCACAGATGGGCAAACAGGAGTGAGAAACCAAGGTGAACCTCACTGATTTGGGCCAAACTGAAAGCAGGCAAAGCAAAGAGCAGGAGGTGGGCCCCAAGTGGAGCTCTTGTCAGCAGAGCCCGTCTCAGGAAGCAGACAGGCAAATGCCTGCTCACAGAGACAGTCAGCATTTGCTTATCAGCTCCTGTGTGCTTTATCTGGGTGGCAGAGAGTCTCCACCTGGGAGGTTTAATGTGATCTCTTGCACAGGCCTGTGACAAAGTCTCCATGAAGTGGAGAGAACACAGCAGCCTTGAACAGAAGTCCTGGCTCCGGGCCGGAACGCTCCTGGGGACCCGAATGACACAGACATGCTCGGGGGCACTGCTCTGTGAGCAGAGCACAGGAGGGACACCGAGCATTCATGGAACAGCTGATAAAAGATTCAAACACGTGCATGTTTGCCAGTGCACCAACCCAGGCTCTGGTACACAAAGCAGGGCAGATAACGAGCAGCTGATGAATGGGCAAAACCCAAAGGATCACCACAGCCATTCACAGGCACCTTTGCCTGGACTTGGTCACCCCCACTCTTCTCAGCCATTTACTCACTGAGGGTATCTGCACTGATTTCCAACCCTTGTCACAAACTGCTTTCTCCACCAGCCCCAAATGGGCTGAGCCAGTCTCAGTCTCCATCACACAGCTCTGGACAGAGCCCCAGCTGCCTCTCTTCACTCTGCAAACCCTCAGTCACTACAGGAGCTTTCCAAATCCACACACCTTTACCCTCGGGCTCCTTTTAACCCCGCTGACCACCCAAACACACTGTGGGATGCACAATTCTCTCCATGCCCAGGCTGGGAAGATACATCCACCTCCAGGTTGTTTTCCCAGGTTTATCCTTCCCACACCACAGAATTCTCTCTCCCCTTCCAGGCTGGGTCTGCAACAGGGATGGTCACTTCTGGCTGGGGCAGAGGGTAAATCTCAAGTCCTCACAAAAACACAGCCTGGCTTGAGCACATCCTGGGTGCTTGAAGAAGGAGAGGAACAATCAGCAGCATTTCCTTCTGCAAATTCTCCTCAACAGCAGCACTGATATTATTGCCACCCATGGTCCTTGTTTTCTTGCCACTAAGGAAAAGGTTTCTCTTAAAAACTCAAAGACACCCTCCCCACAAATCACCATCCTCCAGAATCCATCCAGCCTTCCCTCGCAGAGGAAGAACTCGCGGCCAAGTGGAAAAGGCCACCCAGAAAAGCTCTGGCTCATCATTAAAACTTTTTCCAGGCACTCTACAAAGCGACAGCACCTACAGGCACACTGCACCATCACAAGGGTGCCACTGGCTTTGGAGAGGAGCAGACATCCCTTCCTTCTCTCTTGGGATTGATGCGGAGCTCAGCGCTCCACCAACCACTTCCAACTAAACCAGGGAACCACGGCAGCAAACCTCAGCAGCATCTTATCCACAAATGAGTACAGGAGATCCTTACCTAGCCCGTAGCACAGGTAGGAATAAAACCCTTCTGCCTTCAGCATGATGAGCAGGGACCCCCAGCCCAGCAGCACAGCGGAGAAGAGCAGGTTCTCGATGATGGCCGTGAATGCCATCCACCAGCGCCGCCGGTGGGCCGTGGCGAGCGTGGGGGCCATGGCTGCCTGGTGAGGTGGCCTCCTTCAAGTGCCTCAACCTGCAGGGGAATGGCATCCATTGAGTCCACACACGCTGCTCAAACAGCATGGAAAAGCCCCGTGGTTTGAACCTCCCTACTAGCAGCCAAGCAGACCTGCCTGCTGAATGCCAGGCACCTGGGTGCAGAACTAGTTCTTGCAGGTGCCAGCTTGCCAGGTCACCTGGAGGGGTGGGGGAGGCACAGGTGCCCTTGGAAGAGCCCCTCGGGTGCTCGCTCTGTGCGACACGGGGCTCTGCTCAAGGGCTCTGTTCCACTGCCCGAGCAACAGGTATGAAAATGCAGCAAAGAGCTGGAACCCACTGCCCCAGCAGCTGCACGGGGCAAGCAGCTCACCTGTGAGGCTCTGAAGGAGTAAATGCCAGGGTATGGGGGCTTCAGCCAGCACCCCGATCTCCCCACGGCCATCAAGAAGGGGCTGGGACAGGGGACACAGCCCCACATGCCCAGAGGTGGCTTCACTGACCCACCAGCTCTGTTCTGCCCCATGCAAGAGCACAGACCTGCTCTGGAAGGTCACTGAGGGTTCTATAAATGCAGTTTATACCACCTATGGCTCACCAAGGAGCACTTTTTGCTGCCTGCCAGACCTCCCAGCTGGGAGGCACCACAGCTCGCCGGCATCCCCAGGCTGCCCCAGATGCTGCAGCTGCATTAACTGAGCCTAGCTCCACTTGTCCCAGTCCCTGGGACCCGTGGGAGCAAGCAAATTTGGGAACACACCTCGCTGTGCAAGGGGCAGCCCTGGGGAGCCCCAAGGTGAGGGGTCACCTCTGTGTTACAAGGCAGGTGGGCATTGGAGACAAGTTCAGGCTTTTCCCAGCCCAAGCACACCTCAGCCTGCACAGCTGGCCACATACCCCGCCAGGACAGCTCTCCTTAGGGGATACACCCCAGCACCGCGTGCTTTGCTGGGATGGGGGTCTGACTCAGCTCCCTGCAGGGATGCCTGGAGCTCAGGGCCCCCTTCCAGCCACAGAAGACAGCTCAGAGACCCCTACCCTGGATGCCAGCCTGCAGCCGTGCCCTCCCCACGCCCACCCACCCAACCCACAGCGCAGGCCCGCTGCCCACAACGCATTTCCTCCATCACCTCCTCCTCCTCTTCCTCATCCCGGCACCCGCAGCCCCCTCCCCAGCCCCGGTATCCTGCCCAGCGCAGCGATCCTCTCTCTCTCTCTGCGACAAGAGCTGCAGCCCACTGTCCCTGCTGCCACCCACCCCGCAGTGTCCGCCGGCACACCCCGCATCACCCCCGCTGCATCCCGCTCCCCGAACAGCCCCGCTGTAT